>JASAMW010005812.1:0-10635 GCA_030247985.1 Epsilonema sp. ZAB3_2 | reverse complement strand
GATAGGGTATGTACTTACGTACGTTTAAATTTACACAGGGCTATAGGTTGTACCATGTACTATGTAAATGCCATCACTCAGAGGCTGCGCTTATTCCCTACTTGGTGCAGCTGTGCTTATCATGCACCACACCATTTCTGTCTTAAAAAACCAAATGTCAGACTGCATTTCCCAGACTGGACAAATGGAAATTGAATACTGATTTGAAGACAAGGTTGCTTTGCTGGGTAACTGCTGTTGTGTTTGTGAATCATTTTTTTTAACACTCCCATCCTTCGTGGTCTGACCTCCCCAACATTTTGCTGTCTGTCCTGCCACGTGGGGTTTGGCTGGAAGCCAAAAGTGCTCCAGGATTTCTGAGCCAAATAAATAAAAATAAAAATAACCAAACTGCATTTGTCCAGGATCCATGTGTGTGAGAATGTATTAAATGTATGTAAGTAACTACAAAAAGCCATTGTAGAGAATTCTGACTTTGAAAATGAGTTTGTGTTGTGTTGGCTTATGTTTCATTGACTGATCTGGCACTGTAGCCTAAAAGGGATTTGCATTTGGGCCAGATGCCTGTCCTCCAAAATCAGTTATTGTTTATAGGCTGGGAGGCCCACCACAATTACCCTGTTGGACTGTATACTGTGACCTACATATGTATTGTGTGTGTAAGATCATGTACCCCCATATATAGCTGTAATGCTACATTAGACTTACCACATAAACTTAATTTATATTAAATGCTTTTTGCAGTAGGCTATGTTTCCTTCTAACTATTTCCTATTTTTACACTGTAATGCAACACCTGGAGTTTGTGCTTGTGTCACCAGCTAATATATCCGGGCATTAGTGAACTTTTAAATCTGTTTGGGTATATAAATTCAGCTGAAGTTTAATGTGCATATATGTACATATGGTGAGAGTTTTTGTGAAATGTTTTAGCAAAAACCCCAAGCTAGGCCAATCTGTGCTTAGGGACTGTTTCTTTTGTCTCATAATTTGTTCCCTTCCTACAGAGACTATATGATTTTGGTACAAGCGACTGGTCTGGATTATACTTTTGACTTTTTGGGTAATCACTTGGCGTCAAGATGATGGAATGGTCACAAAATATTACAGTACCACTGGTGCTGTATAAATTAACAAAAACTATAACAGAAGGGCCAGAGCCCTTCGTATTATTTTTTTAGGGATGCTAAGATGACTTTTGTGATCTGAAATACTGGCAAAACTGTTCTATTTTTCTGGAAGACCAAAAATTCCATTTGCATTTATATAAATAATAGTTTGTATGTATGTACTTTTAATCCTTGTGGAAACTGTACTGTTTATGTACTGTTGAACTATTTATGTTTAACCCCGTACTTACCAATTTTTAATCTGTGGTAATTACCGTTTATAATTTTGAGGAATTACTGCTGTATTAACTGTTTACATCCCGGTAATTTAATTTACTTTAACCCCCACTGTAATCCCAAAGGTTGAACTAATGTACTAGTTGGACTGCAAAATACCAACCACCTGGCTCATGCTAGCAATAATAAAATTTTGTTGTTCAGCTTGGAGAGCTCTGGTTGCAAAACGATAAGTAATGGCAATTGGTTGAAGAAAAATTTTATGCCGGTTCACACGGATGCACATAACCCACGGATGAGCCTGGTCGGTGGGTCGGTCTCGCTCCGATGGTAGGCAGAGCTGCATGCCTATTGTCCACCCATGATTACCCATCAATCTTTAACCCTTTAGGTGGGAAAATGTTGGGTTGTAGGATTTTGGAAAACATTATGGACTGTCCTACATACAACGCGTATCCTCAAACTCAAAAATTGTTTTCGACGGCAAAACTTCCATAACAGGATATCCATAATTTCAATAGTAGGATCATAATTTTCATAGTAGGATCCATAATTCATAGTATCTATAATTTTTTCTACATAGTAGGATATCCATAATTTTCAGCGAAATAATTTTTCAGCAAAATCCGGCAAATTGTAGGATAATTAGACAATATCCGACGCCTACTTGTAGGATCACACATGTGTGACGTTTCCCACTTAAAGGAATAAAGATTGATGGGTAATCATGAGAAGATCAACAATAGGCATGCAGCTCTGCCCTGCCATAAAGACATAAACCACCCAGAGAAGGTGCATCGTCGCTATAATGCATGCGGTATATGCATGCGGTGTGGTTTTCAAACCACGTGAATTTTCTTCCAACCAACTGCCATTACCTACCGTCCAACTTTGGACCATAAAGCCAAGCCCCAAGTTGAACAACAAAATTTTTATTATTGCTGACATCAGCAATGACAGTAGTTGCGTATTTTCGGTCCCGACGCTGACTAAGCATCTCATACAATGTACTAGCGTTGTCAACCTTCGGAATTTACAGTGGCGGTAAAGTAAAGTAAATTTACCGGCTGTAGACGGACGGTAAAATTACCGCGCGGTAATTACCGTCCCATACAAAAAAGAAATTATAGACGGTAATTACCGCGGTAAAACGGTAATTACCGCGGTAAACGGCTAAAATGCCGACGGTACGGTAAAAATTCGTCTACCGTCAGCAAGAGACGGTAAAAGTACAGTACCGTCGTCGACAAATGGCGACTGTACTCTTATATAAATGAATGTGAACATCGAATTTTGGTCTTCCAGAAAAAATAGACGCACTTTCCATCTTGCGGATCACAAACGCATCTTCGCGTCCCTAAAAAATAATACGAAGGCCTTCTGCATATGTTTGTATACCGGCGCCATCATACTGTAATTAAATTTTGTGACCGTCGTCATCTTTGACGCCAAGTAGAATTATTTTATGCAAAAATCAAAATTATAATACCAACCAAGTCGCTTGTACCAAAAATATATAATTCTTGCTTAGGGGAAGAATGGACGACTTGATGTAAACAAAAGAAACCATCCCTGGCGCAGATTCGCCTCACTTATTTTGGGGTTTCCTCTAGACGTTCGCTTTAAAAAAACTTCTTCACCAGTATGTACATATATGCATGTAAAGTTTGGCTGAACGAATTATACCCAACAGGATTTAAAACCGCTAATCAATATTATTAGCTGATGCGCAAGCACAACAAAACTTACTCGAACTTGGTGTACGTACACTGTAAAAAATAAATATACAGTACTGCAAAAGAAACATAGCCTACTGCAAAAAAGCATTTAATGCTGATTAAGCTTATGCTGGGTTAAGTCTAAATGTACGTACACACTATGTATGTACAGTACATGATACTACACGCAGCAATACATATGTAGGTAGCGGTGTGTACGTGTACATAGGAGAGCCGACATAATTGTCAATAAGCCTCCGCTTATCGTTTGCTGACGATGACTTGAATATCTTGGACAGGGTGAGTGACCAATCCAAAATCCTTTTCAACTTCCATATCCGGATCGGCTGGAGTCAATCGGAAACGACGCAGCAACACCGACACAACAGCGAACATTTCAAAGTAGGAGAACCTGCCCAAAATGTCAACAAGCAAAATGTGTAGTACTACGTACGTACAATACGTACCTTGCTCTCGCACGCATAGAAACCTGTTGGAACAATAGTTTGAAGTTAGGTTATTTTTTTATTTATTTTCGTACCGAAATCCTGGACACTTCCGCTTTCCAGCGAACCCGAAGAAGGCGCAGGACAACGGCGAAATCTTTTCGGAGTCAAATCGCGAAGGATCGAATCTAAAAAAAATCGATTCGCGGACAGCAAAGCCACAGGATTTACCCGGCGTACGCCGAGCGAGCGCATTTTCCTTCCAATATGAATGGGTCATTACTCATTCGGATTTTTCCATTGTCCAGCCTGATGCAGACTGACTCCGAGCGCTTGGATAATCGGTGTTTTGGGCGGAATCGCATATCCTCCAATCCTCACCTCCTCATCTGAATATCGAGCGACGTACGGTGCCAACTGGGATAAGCGCAGCGTCTCATCAATCGCCTTTTTCGTGTACCTGTACATAGTACGTGGTACAAAAGTACCTATGCTGCGTACATGTAAATGTACGTAGGTACAGTACCCATATCAGAGCTACAAATTTTGCTTACTCGAGCTTTCCGCAAGCGTTTGCATAAAGTTCATCTTCTCCCAAAACGGAAATTAGTTCTTGATAAACTCTCTCTTGATATTCCGGATGTCGGCTGAGATAGTGGAGCAGCCAGACCAGCGCTTGAAAAAACGTTGCAGCTTTCTCCTTACTACAGTAAGTAGTACGTGTGCAGTTATGCAATACTGTAACAGTAAACAAAACAACCAGTAGCGCGCTACACACGTAGCGAGTAAACTCACGGGGAATTCCCCATACATATGCGATGAAGCATAGTGAGGCCGGTGAATTCACCGAGAGTTTGAAACTCACCACGTGTGAACACATGAGAAAATTTTACGCCCGTGGGAGCAAGTGAGGATGCTCTACACGAAAAATAAAACTCGAATTTCAACTCGAAGTTCGAATTCACCGTGAGTTTACTCAGGGGGGGGGGGGGGTGGTGGGTGGTGAGACCTTGTGTATATGTGAGAGACCCCCTCTGTGTTTCAGCTATAAGACCTGTGTATCACTGTTAAGACCCTGTGTAGTGTGTTGTATATGTAGTGAGAACCTATGAACCCTGTATAACCTTAGAGCCCACGTGTGTAGCCCACTAGTGATTCAGTACGACCGTACTAGTTCCCGTAGTGTGAAAGCCTCCGATCACGTACACCAAGGCCATCTGGTAGATTTGTTCTTCGCTGTCAGCGCAATCGATAATCCGATCGATCAGCAACTCGGAACCAGCTCGATGTTGACGCCGCGCTGTCACAATTTCTCGAATCTGACTGTACATCTCCTCTCGGGCTGGGAAGCAACACGACACGACATCCAGCTACACTCTTCATATAAAATTACTATACTACATGAAGTGCATTGCATACGCGGGGTTGGTTTTCTCTGTCCGCTGTGGGTCCGCGGCGTTGTTTGGGTTCGATTTCTCGAGATCTGCTTTTTTCGGACGGCATTTGGGAGCTCTGCTTTTTTCGGAATAAGCGATTAGAGAGTTCGTCTGTTTGGAGTTCTTGTTTGCGCGGATCTGCGTTTTTGTTTTCTCTTCCCCCCTTTTTGAGGTCTCTACCTTTCTCCAGCAGCGAAAGCACTTACCATGGTAAAAACTGTCATCTAGCTCTGAACCAGGATTTGCTATTTGCTTGTCCAACGCCATGAATGCCTGAAGAATGATTTGCTATGAGCACAAAAAATTGCGTGACAAAAGTTGATATATAGGCTACTAAGTCCACCAAAAAGCAATCTCGTCGGAAATCAATAATCAATGTTGCCGTTCATTTGTTTACCGCGTCGTAGTTTTGTTCGAAGCGTTCGCAAGCTTCCATGCAGCTGTAATAATTGCCGTAGGAACAACGCAGGATGCTTTTCAGCGCCATCACAGCCATGGACCGCCTTAGGTTTACCATGGCGGGAACAGACGATAAAGAATTCCAAACGCTTTCTTCTTCATGAGCGATCTGAAAGAAATCGGCAAGACAAGAAGTAAACACGATAACTAACTACATACACACTTTTAATAGTTGATAAAAAATCTAAACAAAAAAATTAAGTGAGGCTAATTTATTTTGACCTCCAGTAGGATTGGCAGGTATTCAGAGCATGATTCGAAACTGTAAGCAGGATCTAGCAGACGTCGAAGATCCCTACCACGATCGTCATTCAGATACTGTATGCTTTTGGGTCCCAGCAAAGGCTCATAATTCTCGAAAAGCACATCTGAAAATATTAAAAAAGGGATGGCATTCATACACGAGTCAATCAGTTGTGGTGTGCAACTACGGATGCGGTTGGTAAGCCTACATTGCTTGACAGCGAATATACCGTACATACATGCTTAGCATACAAGGTCGATTGAAGAGCTGCATTTGCGGTCGAAAAGTATCTGGATGACAAGTTGACACCACTTGCACTTTGCCGAACCAAAACGACGCGATCGGCCCGAAATCAGCATGCAGTTGCTCCAGAAAAGCGTGCAAGCTTCCTTTCTGGTTCATCTCATCAAAATTTCCACGTCTGTGAAACAAAACAAAATTCGCTAATATTTTTCCCATAGAGAGTACGTACTGTACTGTATACGTGTACTGTACGCACTACACGCACTGAAACGTTTTGTACTGTGCTACGAACGTATACGTAGGTGCCATGCCCGTTTTCTTACTCTTTGTGCGAAGGCTGTAGACCAGGCACGGACAGCTCTTTCGACTTCATACCATCTTGAACATTTCGGAATTTCTGATAAATCACAGAAAGCAGGAACAGCGCGATCAAAAAGATCGACAAAGCATCGAAAAAGGCCAGCATCGCCTCTCCGTATGGAATTGGAAGCTGTTTAGATTTGACAATGTGTCTGCTTTTGACCTGCAGAGTTCCTAAAACTGTGGAATAAACTTCTGCGCCTTCAATACTAGGCCCTGTTCGGCGTACGTACTGTAAAGTTTGGTGTATACCCGATCGGGTTATACAAACAAAGTCAACCAATTTTCTCGGGGTATACTCGATATCGGGTAATACAAAATATCCGGGTATATACCAAACTTGCTTATTTCAGCGTATAACAGCTTTTTGAAGCATTTGGCGCGTGGGGTATCGGGTTATACAAAATACTAAAATTCAAAGTCGACCAATTTGCTCGGGTTATATTAGATATCGGGCTATATTCGATATCGGGTTATACATCAAACTTTACAGTATGTAGGCCTATGTAATATGTCCCGAACCTGTCAGGAACTAGTCAGAAAACCACAACTTTCTGCTGCCACGCCACTGAGCTGTTGCTATTTTGAGTGTACTGTACACCCTATATTATGGTACATACATACTGTACACTGTAGAGAGTGAAACGTCTACTAAACTAATAAATAGTACGTACGAGGCGACATCAAAATCAAGTTTAGGATAGCTGTACGGCAGTGGCCTCTTAAAACGTGCATTACTACTGTTTGTGTTTACTTCGTCTTGTCGAATGAACAATGTAAACAGCTGCTTGTTGTCTGCATTTGCTGCATTCATCATCTATTTTAAATTGTACGCAGGAGCAGGATTGAGCCAAAAATTGCGAAGCAAATGTTTTTGTCTATTTTACATTTTACACTGCTAGATGGTGCACTGACGAGGTAAAGAAGGGGGTACGATGACTGCCAGTGCAAGTTTGTACTACGGTTGGGGCTGGAGGCATGTAATGGGTTTGTTGGCCTTCTTTGGCTTCTTCAACACCTACATGCTTCGAGTGAACATCAACGTCGCCATTGTGGCAATGGTGAATCAGTCAGCTTTGGCCCAGAAGGCGCTGGAATCTCACCTTGACTCTCAACATGGAAAAGATGCCAGTTTAGCCAATTATTCCTACCGATCTTGCCCAGAATTCTTTCAAGTGACCGGTAGTAGTACTGTTGGAGAGTTGGTGGAGAGCAATCACAGCGCATACCCGAACGAGTAATAACCCATTCATGCTGGAAGGAAAATGCGCACGGGCACATCCATGGCTTTGCTGTTTGTGTATCGATTTTTTAGATTCAATCCTTCGCGATTTGACTCCGAAAAGATTTCGCCGTTGTCCTGCGCCTTCTTCGGGTTCGCTGGAAAGCGGAAGTGCCCAGGATTTCGGTACGAAAATAAATAAAAAATAACCTAAATTCAAACTATTATTCCAACAGGTTTCTATGCGTGCGAGAGCAAGGTTCGTACATACGTGTATACTACACATTTTGCTTGTTGACATCTTGGGCAGGTTCTCCTACTTTGAAATGTTCGCTGTTGTGTCGGTGTTGCTGCGTCGTTTCCGATTGACTCCAGCCGATCCGAATATGGAAGTGCAAAAGGATTTTGGATTGGTCACTCACCCTGTCCAAGATATTCAAATCATCGTCAACACACGATAAGCTGAGGCCAAGACTACTGAGGCTTATTGACAATTATGTTGGCTCTCCTATGTACACACAGGCGACACAGCTACATTATGTACGTATAGCTGCGTGTAGTATCATGTACTGTACATACCTAGTGTAGTAGTATATTTGACTTAACCCAGCTAAATGCTTTTTGCAGTTTATTTCTTTTGCAGTATAGTTGTTTTTTACAGTGTACGTACTACGTACGTTCACCAAGTTCGAGTAAGTTTTGTCGTGCTTACGCATCAGCTAATATTGATTAGCGGTTTTAAATCCTGTTGGGCCAGACTTTATACTGGTGAAGAAGTATTTTTAAAGCGAACGTCTTGCGGAAACTGGAAGCTTTTGTTTTCTTCGGTAGGTAATCCTTTGCATTCATAAGCCATAGTGTGTGTACGCAATAGCGGATCATCTCCATATCATCATATACCACGGGAAAGTAAACTGGTCCTCATCATAGGCCTATAGCTTGGAGCCTTTTGCGACATATCGGCACTGCTGCATCTTCAAAGCATCACGGTTGGCACAGCCGTTCATAAATCACCTTTGCTTTTGCTGCTGATAGCTTTTTGGAACTTTGATTAAAAACCTTCCAGAAAACTAAGCTGTGTTGAAACCACTAACATTGCCTGTCTGTCTATGATCTCAGCCCGTTGTGCCATTGTGCATAGCAGATAGACAACATACAGTGCAGTGCTACCAAGAATAATATAAGCTAACAAGAATGAAACACTTCACGCTAAAAAACGATTGAACCCGGACGCATTTTGACTCGATTACAATAGTCGATGATTACAATCATCGAACGATGATTAGAATAGTCGATGATTACAATGAACGATCGTTGATTGTAATCATCGATGATTACAATCAACAAAAGTGCATTACAATCAATCCCTCTATTCCAATCAAGGTTTTGTCTATTGCGAAATCCTATAAAACAATGCACTTTCGTGCATTAGAATCAATGTTCCTTTATTACAATAGCTCTTAGTGCAAAAGAATACACTTTCATGCATTAGAATACATGTTCTATGAAATAAATAAAGCATGCATTGTAATGCACTTTCGATGATTACAATAGTCGATGATTGATTGTAATCATCGATGATTACAATCAACGATCGTGCATTGTAATCATCGACTATTCTAATCATCGTTCGATGATTGTAATCATCGATTATTGTAATCATCGACTATTGTAATCGAGTCAAAATGCGTCAGGGTTCAATCGTTTTTTAGCGTGAAGTGTTTCATTCTTGTTAGCTTATATTATTCTTGGTGCTACGGAGGACGAAGCTGCACAAAAGTACAAGCTCCAGCTAAAGAAAAGCGAAGCAGAATTACTTGCATAACCTGCAAAGATATGGACCTATTATGATGAGGGTGTTGCGCTATTGAGCATTTTTTTGGATTGGTTTCTCAATCCCACTTGGTTTCTCTGCACCGCCGCCTTGAGTGACTGAAATGGCCGAAGGATGGAAACGTTGGACGGGAGAAAATCCATATCCAGGTGCTATTGATACTCAAGAAGGCGGGAAAAAGCGCCAATTTCGTCTTGGCTGGGTACGTTTATATACAGTACATAGGTTTGTTGAACGTTGGACGTACTGTACGTATACAGTATGTATGCATACTGTATGTATACAATAATATGTATCCGTCCGTATGCAAATTGAAGCGCGCTTTTGGTCTGAAAAATGTCGTGCTTCGTTGTATGTGCTCAGATCCAGGGAAAACGTGATCCATTGTTGGAGCGTCGGGTGATGGAATGGATATCGAAGCTTGTGGGAGAACCACCCCCGAATTCGGTGGACTTTGGCGAGTGGCTGAAAGACGGATCAATTCTTTGCAGGTGAGGTGCAGCATTTTCTTTACAAACGGCGAAAAAAATCGCAGTCACCAAAGTACAGTAGGGCGCATTTCACAATTTAGTGCGTTTCATGCGATTTAGACTTATGGACAAGCTTCAACCTGGCTGCCTAAATCGAGTGATGACCAAGGGCGATTTTGGTCTCATGGAAAACATTGGCAACTTTCAAAAGGCGGCTCTTGCATACGGTGTCTCAGAGGACGTGATGTTCGCCATCAAGGACCTGTATGAACAGGGCAATCTCTGCCAAGTCGCCAGCACGCTCACTGCCTTAGCACAACTCGTGAGTCAAGCATTGATTTTAAGGTGGTTGCACAGTAGAGTCGGCAGTCCTTACTACCGACAGATTGAGCGGAGTTTCGAAACCGCGACGACACACCTTTGCCATGAAAATGCACACGGCATATTTTCATGCACTATTTTTCCCCCCGAACGGCCTACCACGTAGTTTCCGCCGAACCCCGTTTTGTTGTTTATTATTCCCTCAGGCAATTCAATGCACCGCTGGCTCCCTGGGCGCTCTGACTGCTCTGGAATATTTTAGGCTCATTTCAAGGACAAGAGTATTCCGACGCTTTGACAGTTGACACAACTGGTTGGTCAACCGGTTGGTTGGTGCATAGCACATTATTATTTTTACGTAATATGGTTTATGGCAGCTCCATCGCTCCAAGCGAAACGTGTGTGTGTACATGACGTGTAATGTAATACTGTAAATGTTGGTGTATAACCCGATCCAGTCTATAACAACCAGCCCATTTGGTGCTTATTTTGGTTTTCAGATTCTTGCAGTCGCTGTGTGGGACTGTAAAATGATG
>JASAMW010005811.1:0-26964 GCA_030247985.1 Epsilonema sp. ZAB3_2 | reverse complement strand
AGATTTGCATTTTACAAATTCTGCTCCAAAAATTGTCCATTATCCCCATATCATTCTTCTTCTTTTGAAGTGGATGGAATTGAGTTTCATTCACTCATTCAGTTCTTGTCTTACAAAAAAGCAGAGTTTTGTAACCTTCAGTCAGAAATGGATTCCATCTTGGAAGCAAACACAATCTACAAGGTCGTGCACATTGGAGTCAAAGTACCCTCTGAGGAGAAAAATGAATGGAAAAAATATGCAGGTACACTGATGAGAAAAGCTTGCAAGGCCAAAATAGATCAAGATGAAGAGTGCAGGAATTTTCTGACATCAAGCTGCGGCCAACTGATATATTGCCACCCTTTGGACATCCAGTTTGGCATTGGACTGTCTGAGTTACACCCAGGCTCAGTAAATAAGAATGAGTGGAGAGGAAAGAATCAGCTGGGAAAAATTTGGATGGAGTTGAGAGAAAAACTGTTGAAGAGAGAAGAAAGGAGAAAAAGAAGCAGTGATACTTGTAAAGAAGAGAATGAGAAGAAAATGAAATTGAGTTGAACATGTTTATTTCTGAAAGTCAACTAATAATATTTTGTGCCAATAAATCACTCGCCCTGTTATCTTCTTTTGGCTTTGACTCTGGTAAACTTGAATGTAAGGGCACTGTCAATGTTCATTTCCTGCGCAGACTGCAGAAGCATTTCCACAATTGAAACCAGTCTGTCAGCTGTAAGATATTGCTGTTTCTGGAAGGGGACATTGTAATTTTGTCTCAAGGCAGGATGACTGATCTCGACACCAATCATGTCTCCAGGATCACCATCCTTGAACTCTTTTTCCAGTACTCTCTCCAAAATTTCCATCAAGATCTCCTCAGTGTCATCCATTTTGTCCTCATTCTTGAACTTGAGTGTATATACGTGACCTCTAATGTTGTAGATTTTGTTGTACATCTTGGTTTGAGGTTCTGACAGTTCATAGTACTGCTCAATAGGAAGGCGACTTTTCCTAGCCTCAGTTGCACCTGCCTCTTCATCACTATCACCTCCTCCATATTGTTCCAGGTCAAAAGTATCACCATCATCATCTGACAAACTGTCTTCAGAAGAAGATGCATAATTTATGCGAATAAGATCCATAGCTGTTTTGATTACCTTGCTGAAGTGAAACGATCTAACTTTAGCATTAGAATTCAGTTTCCTCGTGGCAAACAAATTTACTCACAATGCAGAGAGCATACTTATTCATCGATACAGCAAATATGGTTGAAGAGACCCTCCTTTCGTTTATTGGTAAGCTTATGTGTAAGCCTAACAGACCCTCCTTTCGTTTATTGGTAAGCTTATGTGTAAGCCTAACAGACCCTCCTTTCGTTTATTGGTAAGCTTATGTGTAAGCCTAACAGACCCTCCTTTCGTTTATTGGTAAGCTTATGTGTAAGCCTAACAGACCCTCCTTTCGTTTATTGGTAAGCTTATGTGTGTGACTCACTCAACAGTCCTTAGCGCAGCCAGGGTGACTTCCTCTAGTAGTATCGCCAGTTTTAAACATTTCCACCAGCAAGTGCAGTTGAGCATTGAAGGCGATAGAGTATCCGAAAGGCCGTAGAAGAAGATCTTTCAAGAAGCCAACAGACATCTTTTCATCTTTGCTGGGAACGCCATACAGAAGCCGTGGGTTAGTGTCCAGTTGCAGCTGCAGTTTTTGCAGAGCGATGATTGGATCGGGATCCAGCAGCGATTTTCGCCTTTCTACGTAGTTAAGTCGAAATAAAGCGGCACGCGATGGTACGGCTGTCAAATTGCCGGCGGCTTCTGCCACAGGATGAGCTTGCTGTTGGAGAGCGAAGTCTGTAGTCCCGTACTTGCTTTTGGCGAGTTCACTCAACTTTTCTTGTCTCACAGAACCGGACATTCTCACTCTTCTTGGACGGTCGCCTGGCATCATTTCGTAGTGTGTCGGAATATTATCACATCGCACGTGAATGCTTGGTATTTCCTGCATGTACGAAAGGCGAGCTTACAGAAATGCGATATTATGTACAAGACATAGGAACTATAGCTACAGTATCACATGTGATCTCATATAGTAATATACCCGGGCAGGGATGAATTATGTAATAATTCCTTTACGCATATGGTGTGTATGTAGAATATGTATGTTATGCTAGGTAGTACATAGGTAGGCATGTAGGTAGGTAGGTACCATAGAACATGCAACGCACAACCACCTAACGTGCAGTGTGTACCTTTGCATCTGGCCTTTCTGGAATTATGCATGTAAATACGGTGCCGCATTCTTTCGCAGTGCACTTCAAGGAACCAGTAGCCCATGCGGCACCACGCCGAAGGCATTCATCCCCACGGTTGTACATTGTTGTTTCGATGATGAGTGTACAGGCAGGAAAATGTGGTTCGATCAAGCGGCGAAGAATGTTCGGCGCCTCTTCTCCGAACTGATAGTGCCACATTTTTCCCCTTCGCTTTCGCTCCACTGGTATGCGCTGATTTTGAAACTGCAACCATTGTTCAGCAGTCAGAGACAACGGGACGAGCTCACCTGGATTCCATGCTGATTGTGAGTTTGCATCGATTAAACGACGTGATGATGGCTTTTTCTCTTCTCTGGAAGATGAAGAAGAAGCAGAAGACGAGTCTCTTGATGAAGCGCTATCAGCGTCATTAGAGGACGACGACGAAAGATGAGACATCTTACACGCGGCTACCGTAGGACCGACTGGTATCAAGGACAACGGTACATAGTGAGTGAGTTCTTCAGGTTACGGGGTTTCAGTTTTCAAGCTGCAGTGCAATGCCACATTTGTACGTACATTCAGAATACGAACGTACTGCGTTCCTACCAAAAAAAGGCTGATGTGAGATTGATGGTCTAGTCTCCTCTCCGTTTGGTGTATGTACCGTATTTACCGGTGCATAGCCCCATGGGGGTATGCAAAAATTGAGAGGTCCCATATGGGGAATGCATAGGGGGGGGGGGGGGGGTTATGCATTTGGGGGGGGGGGTTATGCATGGGGCATTTTTTACGTTTTTGAGAGGTGCGCAGAGGCATATTTTTTAGGTCAAAAGCACGTGTTTTGGGGCATAATTGAGGTCAAAACAAGGTTATTCTAGTACAATACACCCCCTAGCAGGCTTATAGGCACCTTAGCTGGTGTGGGAGTGGCTATGGGTACTATATGACCAGCTTACATAGGTAGGTTCAGGTACTGTACGCAGTGATGTCAAGAGTAAAGAAAAAGTTACTTTACTCGAGTTACTCGACCAATTTTGAGCTGAGTTACTTTACTTTACTTTACTCAGGAGGAAAATCATTTACCCAGCTTTACTTTTACTCAGCTACTACAACTAGTTACTCGAGTAAAATCAGCAGCAAGCGAGAAAGTAAAATTTTTACCCGAGTAAAAGTTCCATACTTACTCAGTACTTACTTACTCGAGTAAACGCATGCAGTAGACGGCGCAGGCTAATGTGGCTACGGTATCGCAATTTATAATACGCACGCGGGAATCCAAGCGAGTCCAATCCAATCCAATCCACGGCTTCATACTTATACACATACATGCTCTCATGTGAAAGGCCCAAGTACTTGTATGTAAGTTTGTCTAAATATTTTATATCTCTGATCATAATTTTGCTCCTGCATGGCCTTGTTCGTACGAAATCATAAGCAAATGGTCATTTATGAGATGAAAAATTTGAGTAATTTACTCGAGTAACTCTCCCTTTGCTGCCTTACTTTACTCAGCTGAGCAGCTAGCCGAGTAATTTTACTTTACTTTACTCAGCAATCGATGGTTCCGAGTAATTTTACTTTACTTTACTCTATTCAAAAATCTCCGAGTTGACATCACTGCTGTACAGTACATATGGGGGTATGCATAGGGGGGGTTATGCATTGGGCATTTTTTATGTTTTGCCAATATGGGGGTATGCGTTGGGGGGGGGGTTATGCATTGGGGGGTTATGCACCGGTAAATATGGTATGTGTGTACGTACGGTATGTATAGTACTCTATAGTTCTGTATGTACGTAGTTCTGTTTAGTCTCATTTACTTAGATGTTTCCATGAAATATTGAAACCGGAAGGCACTTTTTTTGTTTTTTTCTAGACCTGGGGCGCGGAGCGCCCGGTAGGTACAGTATGCTCGTACATAACTCAGCACAAGCACAAAATATTGCAAGAAGGAAGGCATTTTGGTCTTTTTTACCACTCGAAGTTGCAATTTATCCGCGTCTTCTGTTGGCCCAGTTATTTTGATTAGCACCCACGAAATCTAGATACCGGAAGATACTTTTCCTTTTTTTTCTGTCAGACCTGGGGCGCGGAGCGCCCGGTAGGTACAGTATGCTCGTACATAACTCAGCACAAGCACAAAATATTGCAAGAAGGAAGGCATTTTGGTCTTTTTTACCACTCGAAGTTGCAATTTATCCGCGTCTTCCGTTGGCCCAGTTATTTTGATTAGCACCCACGAAATCTAGATACCGGAATATACTTTTCCTTGTTTTTCTGTCAGACCTGGGGCGCGGAGCGCCGGGAAATACGACTGATATCAAGAGCCCATACCGTTAGAGAGTGCGACACAAGGCTTTAGTACTGAGAAATAGGGCAGCAAAGCTTGTCGGCTGGTTATCACAGCTTCCAATAGGGCTACAGATTCGAAACTTAGCTCACGCAAATGCTGAAATTCTCAGCTTTTTCATGGTGCAAAAATTATTCAGATCCGACCACGGCAAGTGTTCAAAACTTTTGATTCTTTGAACCCGAGTTATGCGCAAAATACGTGCCCTCGAAAAACAAAGCTGTGACCGGCGGCCCCGTAATTACGATCCAGCAGTCGCAGCGGTGTCGCCTCCACCAGCAAACTTATCGCGGACTAATGGCTACGTAACTACGGGCCAGCAAACTCATCGCGGACTTGTGGCTACGTAACTACGGGCCAGCAAACTCATCGCGAACTAGTGGCTACGTAACTACGGGCCACCGCTGCGACTGCTGGATCGTAATTACGGGGCCGCCGGTCACAGCTTTGTTTTTCGAGGGCACGTATTTTGTACATAACTCGGGTTCAAAGAATCAAAAGTTTTGACCACTTGCCGTGGTCGGATCTGGATAATTTTTGCACCATGAAAAAGCTGAGACTTTCAGCATTTGCGTGAGCTAAGTTTCGAATCTGTAGCCCTATTGGAAGCTGTGACAGCCAGCCGACAAGCTTTGCTGCCCTATTTCTCAGTACTAAAGCCTTGTGTCGCACTCTCTAACGGTATGGGCTCTTGCTGATATATTTTGTAAGGATTAGATAATTGCATACATGCCGTATTTTTGGGTGTAGGCCTATACCGGATCAGTGAATGCCCAACCCCATTGGCAAAACGTAAATCTACATCACAAATACGCCCTACAAACTTTTGATTTCAAAACCATACCCTCTACACACCTCTCCAGCGTATAAATTTTGACGGACGTCAAACGTCTCTTAATTTATACCGTATTTTTGGGTGTATAGCCCCATGGGGCTATACAAAAATTGAGAGGTCCTATGGGGGGTTATACACTGGGGGGGATATACAATGGGGGGGGGGGGATAAATATGGGACAAAATTTATGTTTTTGAGAGGTGTGTAGAGGCATGTTTTTGAGGTCAAAAGTATGTGTTTTAGGGCATAATCGCGGTCAAAACAGGGTTATTCTGGTGCAAGACATGCTCAGCTAAGCTTATGGGCATAGTAGCTTGGTGTAGGAGTAGCTATAGCTAGCTTATGACCAGCTTACATAGGTAGGTCAGGTACCTTCCAGTACATGGGGGGTTATACACCAGGGGGGGATATACACTGGACAAAATTTATGTTTTGCCCATGGGGGGTTATACACTGGGGGGGGATATACAAAGGGGGGGGGGGGATATACACCCAAAAATACGGTACTTCTTCCTTGCAACAAACTTTCAAGTTCTTGCAACTTGCACTATTTTCTTTTTCCCAAGAATACTACTTTTTTGCAACTTAGTATGTTCCGCTGCGGTACCGCGGCGTAACGATCGGGTGCCATCCATTTTTACCCAAAAAAGCAGGTTAGACCCACAACAAAAGTTGTAGTTTCGGCTTGACTAATCTGTGAGACATGAACAATAAGCGAGACATGTGATTCGCCTTTGACGTCTGCCGACACTGTATCTACCTGCCGATACTGCTTCCTGGCCACCTATTGCTGTGAAATGCAATTCTAACTGATCTCCGTTACTGATGGGTCATACCTTAATAACCTCCCAATAACCACCCAATAACCACTCAACATAACCACTCAGCGAAATCGAACACCTATTTTTGTGGGATAGAAATGGCGTCAACATCGAAACTGTTCCTCACACCTTCCGCCTGTCTTCTGCGACGCGTCAGCGGTAAATCGTGGTCTGCAAAATCGCCAGTCTCACCTCTTTTCTCGCTGCTTTTTCCCGATAGGCCTATTACTCCCTCGTTCCGCTTACTACGGAATCAACAGCAGGCTTCACTGGTCACTTCTTCCCAGCTGTGCGGACGCTACGAGTGGAATTTGGGCAGATACATGCGCGACTCTGGCAAAGGCGAAGAGAGCGGGGTGGAGGGTGAGAAATTCTATCAGTGGGGAATCTCACCGCGTACGTTGGAGCTGGACGCATATTTGCCAACGCTGGAGACACAGAAGCAGTTATTCGACGGCGTTCAATACGATCAGATTCCGATTTTCTTCGTGACAGTCACCAGAAACAACACCATCATGAATCTCAAGCACGGTACGTAATGTGTGTTGTGTAGGGTACTGTGGGATAAATCCGGCCACCTAAGCTCCTTTGAAATTGCTGTTTCAGCTAATGATGGACCAAGAAGCTCATTTGAAAGAGGAGAGTTCAAGGAATTGATCGATATAATATTTGTCTCAATCGGTCCATTGGTTGCTGAGATATGTAAACCTGAAACTTCGGTAGCCGGATTTCTTCAAGGCCGGATTTACCCCATAGTACCCTGAACGGAATGTACATAATATGTTTATGGAAGCGTAGGGTTATTCCTTGAATTCTTTCAGTATATTTGTCTCAATCATTGTACATTGGCTGCTGAAATATGCAGCCCTGAAACTACTGTAAATCTGGAAATTTTCGTAATCGTTTAATTTTCGTACGATTCGTACAGAAAAGTTTGTCCGAAAATGGATACGAATTTTTCAATAGATGAACCCCATAAATATTACTGCCACCCAGAAAGAAACCACACAACACCTTTGTATCATGTCCAAGACCATGGTGCCACTTCCCATGATTTCCCCAAGACCGGGTTTATGCAGGATGTGCCGCGTGTTTTACAGCGGAAACTCTGGAGTCGATTTGTGCGACGAGTATGCGGATGGAGGGGTTTAAGAACGCGAAGAAGAAGACGACGGTGGCCGGACAAGCGACGGGCGTAGCGGCGGCCGTACGCGCCCTGCGACGCGGCGTAACGCAGTGTCGCGTGCGCATCAGTGGACTGGGACCCGGGCGCATGTCGTCCGTTAAGGGACTCGTGCTCGGCGGCATGAAAATCGTCTCCATCACAGACGGAACACCCTTACCCGAACTGGGACCGCGGCCTAAGAAGGCCAGAAGACTGTGACATTGGAATTGTGATGCCTCGTTCACATAGGAGACGTGCGCTGGGCGTACGCCAGGCGTATCCAGGCAGAATGGCTATAGTCTGGCCAATAGCAGTTGGCACTTGGACGCAAGGCGCGTTGCGTAAAATAGATTTAGAAATACGGATTTCTGTCCACGCTTCGTGTACTCCTATTTAGCAGAAGTACATGCAAACTACGCAACTCGCCTTGAGTACAAGTGCCAACTGCTACTGGCCAGACTATAGGAATATGCAATGGCATTGTGATTGACACTTGACAGCAATGGCCGCGCTGGGTGCGTGGATCCTGCGCATTTCTCTCCTATGTGAACAAGCGTTGATTCAATAATTTATTATGTAGCCTACTACTGCTCAAAGAAACGTTTTGCGTGCAAAACCATATGAAGAATACGTATAGTCCGTCCAGCGAAAGTTGTATATTTGGGCCATTGCCCGCGCTGCGCAGTTTACATTTACTCCCGAAGAATAGGAATCATGAAACGCGGACAAGAATCTTTACGCAGCACGGGCAAAGGACCAACGACAACTCTCGCATCTTCCCGCCTCAAATGTGACGAGACAGCACATTCAAATTTGCAATGGATTGTTGCTGACTAGTATTAGTATTTTCGGATTAGACGTCGACCAAGCCTGTACAGTGCCACCTTAACACCAGGGTAAAGAAGGGCCAAGTTCTGTTTGTACCAAGAACTGAAATAAATAAATGCATCCGATACATTAGCATAGCACCCATGTACATAACATAGTACGTACGACCTGCATGCAAAGTACGCACGTTGTATCGTATGTACGTACATTAGTACCTGTTGTACACGCTGTACTCTGCTTTCCTCTGCTCCGAGAATTTGGTGAAGAATACGGACATCATTTCGGGCGTCACGTCAGCTGGACTTGACAACTGCTTCTCTGACATGATCTGCTGGATAAAAGCTTGCTTCTCCTGCAACAAAACCTCATTTTTGGTCGGCATATAGACTCAATTCATAGCCCTGCACTATGCTTTTTACGTGCACAATACGTACAATAGGTACACGTAGCCCGTAGGCACGTTATGTACAAGAACACGGATATGAATATAGGGTACTGGGGTACTGTGGGGTAAACCCTGCCACTAGTACTGAAGGCCGTTCTTTCCACGTGAGTGGCCGGGTTTACCCCACCAACAAAACCGGCCGAGTTTACCCCATGAATCATGATACCCTACACTGAACAAACCTTTTCAAAGGTGAGATTGTGTTCCCTCCAGAAGTCATGATTCCACTGCTGCAACTGCTCCTGCCGTTTTCTAAACTCCGCCTCGAGCGGTGTCTCGTTCAGAGGTCGACGAATTCTGATTGGTCGAATCTTGGACACGGGGTCAGCAGGGCCCACCCAGTCGTACTTTCGGTCAACCGGTGGCTCCCATCCACTACCTCCGATGACGTCAGATGACGTCGACGTTGATGGCTTCGATTCAGCGGGACCAGAGTTGGTCGTGCTGGAGCTCATTTGAAAGTTCACTGAAGCGTCATCGATTATGCATGCGGCACGTACCAATCTTTGTCAACCGAGCAGTTCAATAAAACCGATATGCGAAGTCGCGGTAATGTACCAAAAGCAAGATCTTTCTCACAGACAATCCGAAAGCAAGAAAACCAATTTTTGAGTGTACAACCCTTTTCAATCATGTTGCACAACAGGGCAAATCGTGTTCAACAGCGAGAATCGAACAATACTGAATGTTCATCATCAAAATTTCAACCCAATCTCTGGTTTCAGGAGCTGAGACTTCTCAAACGTTGCTGGATATGATGAAACAGCCGTGAGAATTCGTTCAAATTGTGTCTGAAGCAAACAAAGTTGTTCACCGCAGTTTGTAGCTTGTCGGTATTTATTTAGTTCTCCACTGCAAATAAGTACGAATAAGTGCAAATAAGTAGTAAATAAGTACTGTAGGGTAGTGTGGGATGAACCCGGCCATGGGGCAAGTCCGAGAATTGAATACTAGTTCTTAATACGGAGGTTGCCAGGTTTACCCCATGCCACGGTACCCTATTGCTCAATCGCACACGTTACGTACGTACGTACATCATTAGTAGCATTGGCCCAAGCAGTTCCTTCGTGAGCAGAAGATGATTGAGGTAAGCCTTAGTGTACTTGGAGCAACAGTAACAGGAACAACCGACAAACACGGGCTCAAAATCATCTGCAAACCTAAAATACGCAAGACACGGTAAAAGTACAGTACCGTCGTCGAAAAATTGAAACTGTACTACAGGCGGTAAAACGGTAAAGTAATTTACCTACTGTTGACAACACCATAGTTTGGCCAGAGAGAGTTTGCTATGAGACTCAAGTCGCCCTGCGTAGTGTGCATGTATTCTGCAAAATAGGACACGACGCACGGACAAAATTCCGGATTTGTGAATACGCAATCACGACTTGTGAGTTCCATAACGAGCTCTTAGTGGCCAAACTATAGTTTACGGAGTACGTACGTACACGAACTTTGGCTCACTGAAGTCGACAAGATGAAACATGGCGGCCCCATCTGACTTGACTGTCGGCGTAGGGTAACCGGGGGTTAGCTGAAAGCCCTTGCCAGATTCGCTCAGTACGTAGCAATAAGAAGAGTCGAATAAATCCACTCCGCAACAAACGAGTTGCCAAATTTGCTCGGGATCCAAAGCACCGGAAAATATTCGAGGCTTACCAGAAGGCAAAATAGCCTACAAAACGGCACACACACACACACACATATACTAACTGTACATATACGAACACAAAACAAGGTGAAACTTCGATGCCATATCGATCGACCAGTTGCGCTAGAGCCTAGAACTATGGGTGCAAGAAAACTGATCAAATATTGCACGTACGTACATACGGTACGTACAGTCCGACGTTTCGGCCAAAACCGACAAGATAGAGAATCTTAGCGCAACTGGTCTATACCCTAATCCTGTGCAGTAGAGAATCGCAGTTGGAGACTTGGAAAGAGGACAAATCACCAAAAGAATGGAAACCCTCCAGAACAAAGCCTGTCACAAAAACAACTGTTTAATCGGGTCCATTGGTTGCTGAGATATGCAGCGCTGAAACTTTGGAGACCGGATTTTCCCATGGCCGGGTTTACCCCATAGTACCCTACTATGTACCTTGTACCTGCCAACGGCAAAGATGCCATATCCTCCGCGCTTTTTCTTCGCGCAACTTCATTCCATCCTCCAGTAACTGTGCCCATCATGGCCCGTTCACAACGAACGCTGATATCGACGTCAACGCAGATATCGACGTTCAACGCAGATATCGACGTTCGACGCAGATATCGACGTTCGACGCAGATATCGACGTTCAACGCAGATATCGACGTTCAACGCAGATATCGACGTTCGACGCAGATATCGACGTTCGACGCAGATATTAGCGATCGCAGAAAAAAGTAGCAAACATCGACGAAAACTTGATGTAAATACGTACGTACGTACCAAACAACATCATCATCTATGCCGGCGTTATTATTGGAGAAAAATACATATTTACGTAGATTTCCATAATCTACGTTGAACGTCGATATCTGCGTCGAACGTCGATATCTGCGTCGAACGTCGATATCTGCGTCGAACGTCGATATCTGCGTCGAACGTCGATATCTGCGTTGAACGTCGATATCTGCGTCGAACGTCGATATCTGCGTTGAACGTCGATATCTGCGTTGACAGCGTTCGTTGTGAACGGGCCATCACTCTTCTTTGCCTCATTCCTCCGCCACTCTCCACATTTTCTACACCTACAGTACCCTCCATGTCCAATGCCGCAGTTGTGAATCGCAATGTCCTTTCCAATGCCTTTCGCAATCGCTTGTCCTGACTCTCCACTGGTGTGTCTGCATCGCATAGAGCTTGATGCACATCTGGCTGGAGTATGCAGACCGCCTGATGCATGCGGGTTTCATCAACCTGGAAAGATAATGTCGCAGCAAATGATCAAATGAGAAAAGATGTCCCAGACATAAGAGGCTGCAAACGCCTACCGCAATGATTCGTGTATAACCCCATGGGGTTGTCAAAAATTAGTGGCCCATTTGGGGGTTATACACGAGGGGGTTATTCACGACTCATTACAGTACCTAATCTACACCTCACAGGTGTCCGTGACAACCAGTTGCGCAACCGAAATACAGTAGTTGACGGATAATTGACGTCAGTTGCGCACCTCCCCCCAATCCCCCATACGTCGGTTGGCCTCGGTTGCGCAACCGGTTGTCAACAGTGAGGAGAAGATTGGGTAGGTGTTAAAATTAAGTACCAGACGGCGTCCTGCTTTCGTCCATACGGCGGACGTTTTGTTGGTGTTGTAGCCAGTAGGAAACTCTTTGCCAGGGTCGTGGAAAGACAGATAAGTTGGCATGGATTTCTAAACAAAGGTAAGGGATTCCAGACATACAGTACTGTGTATGTATGTACATAATGCATCCAACGTAATGAAAGCTGTCATTTACAGGAATTCCCGCAAACTGAGCGTAACTTTTTCCAGAGTCGGATATGGCTGGCATGTCCAGAAACCTAGCAACATACAACAGATAAGTACATACTACCAGTAGCGTGTTGTAAATAGATACATGATGCTCCACACATAAGTACTGACAAAATAAGCTGCTACGTACGGGCTAGTTCGAGGCAGGGCACCTTTGCCTATTTCTTTGTTCAGCAGGAACCAATCCAGGATTGAACGTGCCATGACGTCGACGACACCGCTGACACCGATCCAAACATTCACAAAATACCGCGCGGGGCCCTATCGACCAACCAATCGCGCTAGCGCAACTCGTAAATATCCCCTTACATGTGAGGCAAGCAGTATTGCAAGATCATCTGTCCCAGGTCAAAGTCCAGGACAGATTCTGCCAAGTCCCAGCTGAGGTGTGGAATGGCTCCAACGCGCGTGTACAGCATCCAGGATGGCGTTTCCATACTCACGTCATCTCTGCAACCCCACTCGCTCAATAAGCCCATTCTGGCACCGTTTACTGCTTTGCCTGCTGCGAATTTCACCATCTTGTACCGCATTCCAATCTTATCAAATAAAGTCCCCTCTTCGCTCGAGAGTTGAACTTCGCCCCCCACGCGGCGAGGCGGAGAAACAGGGCTTCAGTACTGAATTATTCTTTTCATCAAGTTGGCATGCCATAGAGGCCCAATCAAGTCAAACTCCAATCATACATATACCCCAACTTTCTTCGATCTTTTCAATGGTGATGTCACCGTTAACCCATCCCCAACTGGTATGGCCAAAAATGGCCATTTTTCAGCTTTTTGACAAAAGTAGGGTATTTTGCAGGCCTCAGCGCAATATGCACAGAGCAGCAAAATGCTGTCCTTCTCAAATTCCACCACCAAGGGTCCAAGCTTCGCATTGATGATGTTAACTCATTCCCCACCACACTGGCAACCTGAGAAATTGATAAAAAACTGCCTTTTCAGATGCATTTCTACCCCAGTATGCTCCCCCAGTGCAGTCAAGCAGAGAAAATTAGAGTACACTACCCTAGTTTTATGTGTAGATTTCAAAAATGACCTTAATTTTTAAATTCTTCCACTTTTAAGGCCTTTTATACCCGATTTTATGCCATTTTCACGATCGGCTGAGTAAAAAATCGGGTATATTAGGCCTTAAAAGTGAAATAATTTAAAAATTAAGGTCATTTTTGAAATCTACGCATAAAATTAGGTCAGAGTATCTGATTTTCATAATGATTGTTTTTTGTGCACGTTTTGATACCGAAACACATGAAAATCGGGTTTATCAGGCCTTAAACGTGGGAAAACGGAAAAGCCACATCCATTTTTGAAATTTACACATAAAACTAGGGCGGGTAGAAATGATCTGAAAGGCAGTTTTCCATCAATTTCTCAGGTTGCCAGTGTGGTGGGGAATGAGTTAACACCATCAATGCGAAGCTTGGACCCTTGGTGGTGGAATTTGAGAAGGACAGCATTTTGCTGCTCTGTGCATATTGCGATCAGGCCTGCAAAATACCCTACTTTTGTCAAAAAGCTGAAAAATGGCCATTTTTGGCCATACCAGTTGGGGATGGGTTAACGGTGACATCACCATTGAAAAGATCGAAGAAAGTTGAGGTATATGTATTATTGGAGCTTGGCGTGATTTGGCTTCTATGGCATGCCAACTTGATGAAAAGAATAATTAAGTACTGAAGCCATGTTTCTCCGCCTCGCCGCGTGGGGGGCGAAGTTCAACTCTCGAGCGTAGAGGGGACTTTAACGCTGAAGCTGAAGCACAAGCACAGTTGGATGTGCACATGCAAAACTGTTTCAGTCAACATCACACAAGAGATACATATTTGGTATGCAAATGACCAAGTAAATCACCAAACAAAAGCACGCGTGAAGAAAATTTACTGACAAAGAATGGCTAGTACACATCACAGACACAAGTACAACACTGCCTTGTACGGTGCGTACCCACCTGTGTACGTCATGACTAAATGGTTACATGTAGTACATACACGCACCTTTCGAGTTTCGACTGACCTGCAGAAACAGCATGATGATGGGATGCCGGAACGTATGAAATAGCACATGCAGTACAGTACACTTTGAATAAAATGTGCAAAACTAAAGTTGTAGCTAGCTACACATACACAATACGCATGTAATGTATGTATACATATACAATCACTGTTGTTGCAACGGTGTCGGTTTCTTGATCTTTTCTAGAAGATGCTCCTTCCATTGTTCTTCGGATATCTGCCTGGCCCACGGTGGGACATTGGCTCTTGGTAAAGTGAAGTTAGCCATGCAGGATTTGATTGTCTCAATCTTTTCTGAACAAAGCGAAGCAAGATCAACACCAAATTGTATGGGACTTTTACACAGAGATACAGATACAATACAGGCATGAACTAAACGGTACGCAAACGAGTTTTTACCCAAATCTAGTGGTACGCTGTCAGATCGCGGCAGATCCTTGATCGGAAAGTCCGAATCCTTGAGATGTACGGAAGAAGTCGCGTCCAAAGCCTAAAAAAGGTCATTCGCCATGGATAGAAATTGGGTACTGTGGGGTAAACGCGGCCATGGGGGTAAACCCGGCCACCTATGCTCCTTTGAACTTGCTGTTTCAGCAAATGATGAACCAAATTTTAATTATGATGAACCATCTATTTAAAAGAGGAGAGTTCAAGGAATCGATTGCTGTAGTCTCAATCGGTTTATTGGTTGCTGAGATATGCAGCCCTGAAACGTATACTGTACATAGGTGACCGACCGAATTTTTCCCTGGCCGGGTTTACCCCATAGTGCCCTATGTACTACAACAATCACCCCAAAAAGTGTACCTACCGTATTATTCGCTACTTTCGCATGGACTTTTGGGTGGTCGCGTGGTGGCCCCGCGGTATTTAGCGCAAGTTTAGATCGGTGCTGAAAGGGTCGTCGACGTCGTTTGTTGCCTTTTGCTCTCTTCGCTCGCTCCTTTGTCTCTCACGTCGACGACCACGTTAACAACGATCCAAACTTACACCAACTACCTCAGCCTCAGGGTCACCTTGCGACCACCCAAAAATCTTAGCGCAAGTAACGAATATATTGCAATCTGCGTGCGCCAAACAGTAAAAAATTCGTTTTTTCCTCGCTTACTCTTTCTTCCATATAGGGTACTGTGGGGTAATCCCGGACACGGGGGTAAACCCGGACACCAAGTGTATCTCAGCAACCATACACGACCGATTGAGACAAGTATTCTACCAATCGACTCCTTGAACTCTCCTCTTTCAACTGAGCTACTATGCTCGTCATATGCTGAAGCGGCAAGTTCAGAAAAGCTTTGGTGTCCGGGTTTACCCTGTGTCCGGGTTTACCCCATAGTACCCTATATCTTTGGTCTTCCCCGCAATGCAGGTTTTTCGCTTCCACGTTGGTTCTTCCTATCAGATCCCTACTTTCCTACCTCTTTAAACTGCTGTGATATCCCAGGATGCACTGTTGGCGCGTTAATCCCCTGCTGATCAGGAGGGGATGAAGTTTCCCCTTCAACTATTTCTTCTCTCGGCTCTTCATCAATATCACTGTCACTGCCATCCATCTCCTGCCATTGCACCTCCATATGGACAGTTGCGTGTCCATCAGTGGTCGCCAACTGCTCGTATCCTTCGTACGGATCTGTGGCAGCATGCTCATCTCCACTATTCTCGTCATCTTCTGATGAACTCAAGTCAGCATGGGCCAGATGATTCGCATCTGCAAAAGCGGAATGAATAGAATACCGCATCAATACGGTGTCATGTAAACACAAAGTAAAGAGACCAGTATCTGCATATCATATTGCAACTTGCGCATCGTAACTTTTAGTTACTATAGTAGGGTTGGCCTACTACTGTAGGCTTTGCGTACGCCGATCTTACAGCCCATCATGTGAATGAATCATGGTATGTTCAAATAGCCGGCGTACGCCGGGCCGGGTTTACCCCACAGTACCCCACCCTACTGTACATACTTTCAAGAGGCGAAACGCCGTTTTCGGTTGGTGACTTGTCCTTCCCTTCAGGAGTTGGCGGCATTTTTCTCTTACCAAAGCGAACTGTAAGCTGAAAGTTCCATTTTATGGCCCATTCACATAGGACACATGCGCTAGGCATACGCGCGGCTTGTCCACGACTCGACACATGCAAAGGCATGCCGCCGGGCGTACGCCGAGCGTCTTTTCTTCCATGTGAATGAGCCATTACGAGCACACACACAACAGCCTACCTCAGTTAGTACCACCAAGGCAAAAGGTAATTTGATAGGACTCAAAGCCTTCAATTCAATTCACAGATAAGACGCCAATAGTCAGAAAGTACCAAAGACTTTATCCAAGCATTTATCCATGCACGTTTATACGCTATGCACCCATGCAAGCGTTCATCACGTACAGTATATTACATAATCCTATAAAAGTCGCGAAAAGCTCAAGCAGTACGTACCGCGCCTACATACCAAACAAAATACAGCTGCGACCACTAGTATAGTAACTAACTATGTCACCTCACCTACCTCGTAGCAACAGATCAGCACATTAAAAAGTATCACTCGTTTACGCTTATTTACATCTTATCGTTACATGATACATGGTATGGTACCAAGGTTGTCAAACCCATGCAAGTAAGGCAGAAGTAAAATCAAGACGACTGACTGGTGAAACTTCAAACACTGTTGTACGTATGTACGTAGATACACTTCCTGGCTTCTGAAAAGTAAGCCTATCGTACCTTGAAGCTAACCAATCAAGCTTGAAGCAGTCATCTCAAAACTATCAGATACTTGAACGAAATATGAAATCATAGCAAACATAGTATCGATCGACATCCCTGTACACACACGTCATATCGTACAGTACATTCGAAGGTAGGTACTACGAAACATTAAGGTACAAGAAGAGAGACAGGTACAGTTTCGGTTGGAAACGTAGTAAAGAAAGAAGGACTAGGTGGACATTGGTCAGGCAGAGAAAGGAGCAGTCATTAAGAGACCATCTATGGTCAGCGGTGAATTGGCCCACTTGAAATGATTGCCACTTTAGTACGGAACAATCCGTAAAAGTAGAAGCAATCTTCTCAGCTGGACTATTCGTTTTAATCATGGATGACCTCTGACAGTGGGGTACTGTGGGGTAAACCTGGCCACTTAGTACTGAAGGCCGTTCTTTCTAGATAAGTGGCCGGGTTCACCCCACGATACCCTACCCTCAAATTCGCCGACTACACACACACCTACCATCTACCGTAGGACTGAATTGAGAAGATGGGACAGTTCAACAATGGTGCGCTACACACGTGAACTCCGCGAATTCGGAGCGCTGACTATGCACTTCAACACATGTAAAATCTCCGAGTTTGTACCGAACTCGCTCCGTCTTTCCCAGAAGTGCGTGTGAACAGCCGAGTTTGTATTTCGGAGAGGTGTGAGTGAACAACCGACTTTCGTTTCGGTCAAAATAACCGAATTCACTCCGAACTCGGTCCGAATTTACTCCGAACTCGGTTCGAATTTACTCCGAACTCGGTCCGAATTTGGTCCGAACTGGCTCAGAGCTCGTGCGTAGCGGGCCAATTTATATTATTCCCTATTTCACACTCGCTTTCGAATTTCCCTGGCGTAGGGCGCAGTGGAGTTTGTGGAGGAGGAGCTGGAACGAGCCCCCGCCACTGCTTGAGTCTCGTTCAGCTTGCGGTGTATACTGGTGGCGTGCTTCACGCCTTCTCGCATCATGTAGGATGAGGCAGGGGACAGAAGCTGAAACAAGCCATACGAACCCCGTTTTAGACTAACAGAAGGTTGTCTTGTCATCATAGAGCCTGGATTCAGGAGTAAAACTATCAGCGATTCGACAGAGCAGAATAGGATACTGGGGTAAACCCGGCCATTGGAAAATCCGGCCACCTAAGCTTTAGGGCTGCTCATCTCAGCAGCCAATTGACCGATTGGGACAAATATTACTTCAATCGATTCCTCGAACTCTCCTCTTTCAAATGAGCTGCTTGGTTCATCATTTGCTGAATCAGAAAGTTCAAAAGAGCGTAGGTGGCCCGGTTTACCCCATGGCTGGGTTTACCCTACAGAACCCTTTGGTAGAAGTGTCACCAACAACTACGTGAATCAAGGCGCGTTCACACGGGAGAGAAATAAGCAGCAGGGCACGCCCGGGCGTAAGCCCAGCAAGTGCGGCTATGGCCGTTCGAACGTTATCATGAACAGCGTAAGTCGTCAGTGTGAACGGGCTTTGACTTTGACTTTCAGCAGTTACGCATAGCATTACAGTCAGTTGCTGTAGAGAATTAACCACGCTTGCAGCCCGTTTTGCACGGAATAGTACATACCACATCCTTATTCTCACTCTCGTGAAAGTGTAACCATGGATTCCACGCAAAGCGGGCAGTGGGCGGGCCCCGTTTCTCTTCAGCAACCAATAGCTTCTCTTGCATGTAGCGACAAAGCTTCGAAAGGCACGGCACAAAGCACAAGGTACCTACTGTACGTAGCTGTTCGTTTATACAGTAGGATACTGTGGGGTAAACCAGGCCACAAGGTAAACTCGGCTACCTAAGCCCTTTGAACTTCCTGTTTCAGCAATTGACGAACCATATAGCTCATTTGAAAGAGTAAAATTCAAGGAATCGATAGGTATTCTATTTGTCTCAATCGATCCATTGCTTGCTGAGATATGCAGCTTCAATGAAAAACGTAGGTGGCCGGATTTTCTAATCGCCGGTCGGGTTTACGCCATAGTACCCTCAATACCGCACATGAAAGAACCGTCACCAAACATAACACACAATTTGCATACCCGTTTGCTAACTGTAGGATAGACCTGAGGGCAAAACAAACAAACAAACACACAACATGCAACACGCTAAATGTACGTTGCTTTTTGCGCACATCATGCTCTACTGCACATACAGAGCATGAAACCGAATTTTATAAATTTTTCTTACATTTTCCCAGGTAATGTTTGCCATCTCATCGATCATTTCACCAACGTGGCGGAAGCTACCAGAATATCTGCACGAAAAGCCAAAGTAAGTACGTACATATCTCATATTGCGATCACCAAAGTCTAACGCTAGCGCCTTAGCTCACAGTGGGGTATTGTAGGGTAAAACCGACCACCTGAGCTCTTTTGAACTTGCTGTTTTGACAAATGATGAACCAAGTAGCTCATTCGAAAGAGGAGAGTTCAAGGAATCGGAATCGATTGCTGTTCAAGGAATCGATTGCTGTAATACTTGTCTCAATCGGTCCATTGGTTGCTGAGATATGCAGCACTGAAACTCTTGGTGGCCGGATTTTCTCATGGCCGGGTTTGCCCCACAGTATCATGCCTATACACCCCAGCCACGACAGTTCCATCCGTACCTGGTGTAAACAGTGTCACCATCTACAGTCATTCTGGTCTGACCCATCCATCATACATCAATACTTTTATTACGTACCTGGTGTAGGCCCACATGAGTATGGTGGCAAGCAGAGCCATGTTGGTGGTGGTGCAAGTGATGGCGAAAATGTCCAGTCGGAGCAGCTGGAAGATCTCCTGCAGCACGTAGAAAACGAGCAGGAGAACGAAGAGGACGGCCGGAGTGCGGAAGGACTTGAACAGATTCTTGCTGTTGTTCACCTTCACGTAATTCTCGAACGAATCCTAGAATCGAGAAGGAAAATTTTAATGCCAGATGTGCCAGCAGGGAATCGAGCCCAGGACCTCTCGCGTTCCAGGCGAGCGCCCTAACAATCTCACAATTTCCCCTTCTGATCATGACAGCTATATACAGAGTGTCTCAAAATAAACCGTCCACCTTTCCATGCATGTAACTCTGGAACAACATCTTAGATTTTCATGCGGTTTCTTGTATTTTGTAGCCAAGGCTTCAACAAGTAAGTGTACAAAATTTCAACAATGTGGTTCTCATGCTTCGAAAATCACGACGGTTTGAATCTTGATGCCCAAAATCGACGTTTTCCCTTACTATGGAGAAAATATCGGTCCTAGTTTTTCAACATAACCTCTTTCATGCGTTTTCTATGCTGGCACTGGGGATAATGCATGAGATTACACATTTCCTAGCATTTTGGGACATCTTTCTTTATTACGAGGCTAATTTTATTATGGATCATGCACAGAATTACCCCTAAATTGGCACTACTAGTTCGAAAAACCTCGTTTTTGACCGCTGGAGGAAAAAGGTGTTTGAGCAGCTTCCACTGGGCCTAGGAAGCTAAAATTTTGTACACATCTAAGTTGAAGCCTTGGCTACAAAATACAAAAAACCGCATTAAAATCTAAGGTGTGGTTCCAGAGTTACATGCACGGGAAGGTGGACGGTTTATTATGAGTCACCCTGTAGATAAAGCTCAGCATTCGATTTCCCCCTTGTGCCTTCTAGGGTACTATGGGGCGAACCCGGCCACCTACGCTCTTTTGACCTTGCTGTTGCAGCAAACGATGAACCAAATAGCTCGTTTGAAAGAGGTGATTTTAAGGAATCGATCGAACTCATACTTCTCAATCGATCCATTGGTTGCCGAGATATGCAGCCCTGAAACTGAGGTGGTCGGATTTTCTCATGACCGGGTTTACTTCCCCACAGTACCCTACCTGAATCTCTGTGTCCAGGCGTTCCAAGAAGGCCTGACTGTACTCCTCGCCACCCATCTTCTTCGTGCCCGTGAACTGGTCCAGGGCTTCCGTCCTACAGCGTTCGTGCTCCTCCACCAAGTCATCCGTCGCCATAAACGGCGTGTCCCCACCGCACACCTGGAAAATGTTCGTTATGTACCGTACATACCATTGCATGCATTGAAAACTGTCACGCTGGGAACACTAATGTGGCATAAGCATGACCGTCATTCTTTTCAGAAAGTAGAAAGCACCACAGACAGATAGGTACAGAAAAAAAGAGAGCACGGCACCACCAGAGTGGACAAACCTGTACTTTCGCATATGTTCCAGCCCTAACCATCGGTTAGCTCGTAATGCGAATGCGTGTATAATAATGTGCATACAGCGTACGCAACGTACGTACAAAAAGTGAACATTTCACATCCGTGTTGTGTAGACAGACAGACAGACATGCCGTAATCTATCTTATCTACACCGCATATGTGTACGCTCACTGTATGTATGTACGTACAGTACTCTCATTCGTTCTTGCGAAGTAATATGCCCCCCCCCCCCCCTCTCTCTCTCTATCTCTCTTGCGTTCCTTACTTCATCCATCTGCTGACAGTAGTGAGCCCTAGCGGAAGCCACAGCAGCCAGATTGTTTGCTTCAGCTGTCGCCTAAAAAACACACCAACAACAAAACGCTTCCAATTGATTTTGACGAGAAGCATACACAACAACTCTCGCAGCACATCTATCAACACAGTGTGACAGCTAAGCCCGGACGGTTAGCTAATGCTAACAAATGCCACTAGCCAGGCCAACTTCAATAATAAATACGTATCTACTTGCTACACTACCTAGACAGGTTGCAGACACAGCGTACTCATTGAATCCATGTACGCATACCGTATTTACCCATGCATAGCCCCCCCCCATGCATAGCCCCATATTGGAAAAACATAAAAAATGCCCTATGCATAGCCCCCCCCCCCCCATGCATAGCCCCATATGTACTGTACAGTACCTGAACCTACCTACATAAGCTGGTCATAAGCTACCCATAGCCACTCCCACACCAAGCTAAGATGCCTATAAGCCTGCTTGGGGGTGTATTGTATTAGAATAACCCTTGTTTTGACCTCAATTATGCCCTAAAACATGTGCTTTTGACCTAAAAAAATATGCCTTTGTGCACCTCTCAAAAACATAAAAATGTCCCATGCATAGCCCCCCTGGGCAAATCCACACGAAAACGGGAAATTTTTTGAATATTTTGTCCATGACCATCTCCGATTTTGCTCAAATTTTACACGTTAGTAGTACCAGATAGGCCAACCTTCCATGTAACATTTTAGCCCCCAGCTCCAAGCAGTTCCAGCAGTATGACCCCACAAAGGTCAGGGTTTGGAGCCACTTTGGCCGTAAGCTGCCCATGTTCAAAGTGGATTATCTCAACTTCTAAAACGAAGAATAATGAGTGAACCCGCACGCGACCGAAGTCGGTCGGTTCTTTTTTTGCGGGGAATCTGCAATGCAGTCCAGCTAGGAAGGGGACAATATTGGATGAAGATTGGACTCAAACGTGAAGGAATGGGACTCTAAGAAGGAAAAATCTGATCCACTTCAAGAAAAACTCAGGAATTTCTGTGTTGGACAAGAAAATTGGTTCCTGCTGGCCTACCAACTGCATCAGTCATCAACGGTTTTTCCGACTCTCAAGTGTTTTCTGCTGTGGATTTGCTTTTCAAATGGGGATCGGTACTGTTCTCTGGGGATCAGGGAGAAGATGGACTGCTGAAGACGCAGTTTCGGTCGGTAGGAAGTCAAGTTTCGGTGGTAGGCCCGGTGTTCCGAGAAAAGGCTGTTTCAACAAGTGCGACCACGCTGTTGGGTGCGGGCGAAAGAAGCTGAGGAGTGGCGCGCTTGATGGCGGAAAGGCTTTCAAATGAATCAGAGAAGGAAGACGGACATTAGTGTGGATGGAAAAGCCTAAGAGTTTTGGTGGTGCTGTTTGTCGCTCGGAATAAAATACGGAATATGGGTACAAGCTGAGAACTGCGTAGACATAGTTAGACGTGTGCCAACGTACATTAGCTAATTGTAGGGCTATAGGGCCTGTTTCTTAGTCAGTGAGCCGTACATGCCCAGGCACCTTTGGTGTCTTACTCAGGCTGGTCTTCTCTGAAGGCCCTACTCAGTTCGTTTGCTCTTCGGAGCCGCTCTTCGGAGCACCCTTAGAACCGCTCATTATGGAATCGCAAACTAAGGTTCGCAAGCTCGATCGGAAGGAGTTGCGGTAAGCTAAAGGGGTAAGCTTATTTGAATGGCAGCATACAGGCGGAAGCGCATGGGCAGATGTAACGCAAGGGGTGTACGTACTTAGAATACGTACGTATAAGTTGCGACGCCATCTTGGATTATCTTGTTGTACCGCATTGGGTCCGAATTTGCATGCACGAAAAATCGATTGGGCATGAGGTACGAGCGTGAAACAGAATACGTAAGTATGTGGGAAGCATGCAGAATAGCAAAGGAGATTTGTTTAGCTCAAGAGCCCATAGTTGGAGTTTCATCCACCCTTTCGTTGGACTACATAATTGTTGGCGCTTTATTGTTTTCATGGTTTTAGCAAGGGGTGCGGCTAACTTTGATCTAACGGTATGTACAATGAATACTAACGGGCAGCAGGCGGAGAAGAAAAGAAAGCAGCAGTATCTTTGGGCAAAGGAGCTTGGTGCGGATGTCATTTTCATGCAGGAGACCCATAGTGAACAAGCAACAGAGCAAATTTGGCGAAGTCAATGGGGCACGTCAGATGCGTATTTTTGTCATGGAGCATCGAATGCTAGAGGAGTATGCATTTTGTTTCGCAGGGGGCTTGAGGTGTCTGTAAAGGAGGTTACAATCCATCCAGCTGGAAGGTTCCTGTGGATCAAAGCAAAAATTGGCGGTCAACTGGTTGGGTTACTCAATATTTATGCTCCAAACACTGAGAGAGAACAGCTCGAATTTTATTCAGATGTAGCACAGCTATTGCAGATGAAACGTGATGGGAATATACATTTGTTCGTCGGAGGCGACTTCAATGTGGTAAGGAATCCGTCTTGCGATAAGATCGGGCTTCGGTATCATGTTCGAACGAGGGTTTTGGCGCTGCTGGACACAGTCATGGATGAAAATGGTTTACTGGACATATGGAGGGCTAAAAACCCAAACAAAAGACAGTATACTTGGGCGCAAAAAACATTGAAAGTTCACAGTAGAATTGATTATTGGCTTATCTCCAGCGGACTTGTTCAAATTACGAAAAGTGCAAAAATAGTGCCAGCTGTAGGGTCTGACCATAAAGCCGTAGTAGTACAGCTAACTGGGAGCAGAATTGAACCAAGAGGTCCAGGCTACTGGCGACTGAATACGGCAATCCTGCAAGAGAAGGAGTACTGTAAGCTGGTAGAAAAAATTGTAGCGGAAGAACGTGAACAACTCGACAGAGATGCAATCCGATGGGAAAAAATAAAATTTCGCATCCGGCTTGAGACAATTCGTTATTGTAAAGCTAGAGCTAGCAAGCGAAGAGAGGAGGAGCGCAATTTGCAGCAGAAGTTGCAAGAACTTGAGGAGCGGCTACATGAACTTGTACCGGAAGACGTGGAGCTGTATAAACAGACTAAAGAAAAATATGGAAAGCTATACAAGGAAAAAGCGAAAGGTGCAATTTTGAGGTCAAGAGCAAGATGGCTTGCAGAGGGCGAAAGAAATACGGCATATTTTTACGGCTTGGAGAAACGGAATTACACAACTCAGTGTATTTCGCAGCTACAAGTTGACGATGATGTAATTGAGGACCCACGGCTGATAAGGGAGGAAATATTGGCGTATTACACTGATCTGTATAAAACAAGATATACACAAGAAGGAGAGCAATTGCCGCCTTTGCCAGAATGGGTCAAACCAGGGGTGATACCACAGTTGGACGAAACTGAAAAAGAAAGATTGACTGAGCCGATTACAATAGAAGAGTGTGAGAAAGCTATGAGAGAAATGAAAGAAGGAAAAGCTCCAGGAAATGATGGGTTACCTGTATTGTTTTATAAAAAGTTTTGGGATCTCATCAAGGACGACGTGTTTGCATCAATTGAGGAGGGTTTTGCACCGTACGAGAGTATACCTGGTTCGCCTTCCAGTATTCACAGGGGCAAGGGGTAATTAAGTTGATACCAAAACCAGGGAAGGATCTGCTCAAGCTGACCAGCTGGCGCCCTATTACACTGCTTAATGTGGACTATGGAAATAGCCAGCAAGGTAATTGCTAATAGGTTGAAGTCGGTGTTAAGAAAAAGTGATACACGAGGACCGAGTTGGTTTTATGGCAGGTAGGTACATTGGGCAGAATATTCAGGACAATGATGGAATTAGCTGAGCTTCTGGAGGAGAAGCAGGAATGTGGTCTTTTAGTTTCACTTTGAAGCATTGCTCGAGCTTTTGATAGTGTTGAGAGACCATTTTTGGTCAGTGCGCTGGAAGCATTCGAACGTCCAGATGGAGTTTGTTCGGTGGATTCGTGCACTGTACTACGGTAAGGTCAGTTGTGTAATGAACAATGGGTACACGACGCAGTATTTTCCGTTGGAGCGTGGAGTGTGTCAGGGTGATGTAATTTCGCCGTTCCTGTTCTTGGTAGCCATTGAAGTATTAGCTATTGCTATTAGAGCTAACCCCAATATTCATGGCATACGCGTAAAAGAGAACGAGTACAAAGTTATGCAATTTGCAGATGATACGAATTTGTTCCTGGCTGACGCAGAGTCCCTGAAAGCTGTTCAAGAGCTGTTCAAGGAGTTTGGCATTTGGTCGGTGGGGCATTTGAACAATGATAAAACGGAAGCAACAGGGCTGGGAAGTTGGAAGCATACCAACATGATAAGATATGGCATCCGCATAAGTACGAACCCAATTAAGATACTGGGAGTGTGGTTTAGCCATGATAAGAAAGAGATGAGAGACCTGAAGGTTGGGGGCAAGTTGGAAAGAATGAAGCTTCTGCTAACTGGCTGGCATGCAAGGGGATTGACATTGCAGGGAAGAATTTTGGTCGTGAAGACTTTGGCATTGAGTCAGTTGACGCATGTTTTTATGAACACGGCAGTGTCTAGAACGGATTTGGCGATGGCGAACAAAATAATTATGGAGTACATACTGGGGCGGGCCAAAAAAGGCGAAAATAAGAAGGGATGTGCTCTCACAGGAGTATAATTATGGAGGCTTGAAAGCACCAGACATATTCACGGGGTACACAGTGTGGAAGTTCAAGTGGTTGCTCAGGTTGATGGAATCGCAATATGAGAAGTGGAGAGAGCTGGCTTTGGTGCGCGTGGACGAATTGGTTGGCTCAGATTACTTGCTTCAGTGCAACTTTTCGGTTGAAAAGTTGGGTAAGATGCTTGATCCATTTCTGGTGGATGTGCTGAGCAGCTGGGCAGTGATCAATAATGGCAGAGCGGTGGCATCCGCAGCCACCGTAAAGGGGCAGCTTATCAATAACAACCAGCATATGTTGGTAGGCAGAAAGTCGCTAAATATGGTGCATTTGGTACAGAATGGATTCGATAGATTAGGCCAATGGTTTGACAGTCACGGTAACCTGTTGTCCATATTTTTTTTGAAGCGGAAAGGCTTTGGTCTAACTTGGCTGCATTACAACCAGATAGTGTATGCAATCCCAAAAGCCTGGAAAGAAATTCTGAAGGGAAAAGCTGAACAAGCGGTACGAGACATCGGGATTGTTCTTGATGCGAAAAAGGCAAAAATGGCTGTTGATGCAAGCTCTGCAGAGGCCGATCCGCAGCCAACAAAAGTGGGCGGAAAAGTACGGACCATTTCAGGAAACTTTTTGGAGTTAGATGTACGAATTGGCACGTAAGATGAGCAGCGACTCAAAGCATCGAATGTTGCAGTATGAAATTTTTGCATCGGGTATTGCCTACAAGACAAAGGCTTTTTCGGCAGAAGCAAGTTGATGCGCCGTATTGCCTGCGATGTCAATATGTGGTTGAAAGCATTGAGCATATGCTGTATGAATGCCCGAGCATAAAGAATTTGTGGCAGGCATTTTCTGCTGAATTTGAGCAAAGGCAAGGGCAAAAACTGCCGGTCTTGATGTCAGTGTACTCTGTCATA
>JASAMW010005809.1:0-10318 GCA_030247985.1 Epsilonema sp. ZAB3_2 | reverse complement strand
CGCTTCCTATGAAATACACATACGTACGGTTACAGTAAGTAAATTGCTTAGATTTGATACCAACCTCGCACGGTGGGGACTCTTTCCACGAGCAAAATTTATGTTTTTGAGAGGTGTGTAGAGGCATGTTTTTGAGGTCAAAAGCATGTGTTTTAGGGCATTATCGCGGTCAAAACAGGGTTATTCTAGTACAAGACATGCTCAGCTAAGCTTATAGGCATAGTAGCTTGGTGTAGGAGTAGCTATAGCTAGCTTATGACCAGCTTACATAGGTAGGCTAGGTACCTTCCAGTACATGGGGGGTTATACACCAGAGGGGGATATACACTGGGCAAAATTTATGTTTTGCCAATGGGGGGTTATACACTGGGGGGGATATACAATGGGGGATATACACCCAAAAATACGGTAACCATACGCAATACGTTTTCCACATAATCGACCTACTGTATGTACCTATACATTGGCCTTGTAATACACCAGCACCAGCAAAGGCAAACAGTACTGCGTACACGTAACGGGATGAACATGTCTTTACTTGATCTCCACCAAGGTTTTCATCCACTTGTTCAGATCTGTTCCCAGTCGCTCGTACAGCATGTCCGGCTGCAGATCCCACAACGCTTGATATCGCAGCCACTCCTGCACAAATATCGTGCAACACACAAAGTACGCACAGTACACATCACAGACAAATACTGTTATGGGTCACTGCCCGGGTCGCAATCTTACTTACCGCCACGTATGTCTTGAGCTTGGCGATAACTGCTTCCACAGCTCCGTACGCGTTTTCCAGGGTGCCCTGTCCTGCGGGCAGCTTGCTCAGCACACTGCGATAGGTGGCCTCTGTGCCACTTTTCTCCAGCCCAACCTAAACCACACAAGCGGCCATGTTTCCAGTACGTGTACGGTACACAGCACATGCTCACTTATACGTACAGTCGTTTAGCAATCACCGTATACTTGGTATCTGGTAGAGGATATGCGTTTCTGTGTGGAGACGATGGCTTCCCAAGAGAAGAGATCTTGCAGGAGATTCTGTCGTGCTTCTTCCACACTCGGCGACAAATACATCACCTGCTGAGTCAGACGCATCTCGTGTACCATCGTCTAAAACACAGACAGACACACACTCGTTCAGATGGACTTCATTCAATCAAATTCATTAGCGTGCGCGTACAGAAATGATTGGTTCTCCTCCGAGCTTCTTCTTCTTGTCGTGCGTCGAGTCCAGATCTTCCTCCTCCTCCTCCTCACTGCCCTTCCCTTCCAGTACGGCCGTCCAAGCTTTGATGCCTTCTTGCAAACGTAAAGCAAGCTTCTTCTCTATCTGGAGCATAACAACACACTCTTCCCCACTTCAAACGGCATGGGAATAGTAAGAACAGCTACTTGTCCGTAAATAATGGTGTGCTGTATTATACGTACGCACATCCGTACAAACTACAATAACATACGTAAACAAACGGCTCCCTCCCCGTGATACTTACGTCTTCGTCCAGTCGCTGCACCCAGATGCTCAGATTCGAGTACTGTCCGAGTGAGAGAGAGTCCACAGCCTTCTGTATGGCGGCCAATATGGCTGACATGGCGTTGGCTGAGTACTGGCACGTGTCCAGCGCTGCCAACTGCACGTCGATTTGATCCTGCAGACCCAACAACTCCTCCACTTGCTCTTGAAACTTCATGATCGTCTCCGCGAATTTCTTCACGTACGGATCCAACTTGTACGATTCCCACACCAGAGCACCACCCTGTATAAACGCAATCGATAATCAGAAGCAGAACGTACGTTCAAGCAAATTCATGTGTGTAGACCGACAAGTACGATCTTGAAGTTGGACTCACCTCTATGATAAGCGTCTGTATGTCCTTTTTGAGTCCGGCGATGAGCAGAGCCACGTCTTTCTTTTCCGCCACTTTGTCGTTGATCGAATCGAAAGTGCGTACGGACTCAATGAGACTGATGGCGAACGGGTAGAGCTGATTGGCCTGATGCGCCTTGTTGACGATGGCCAACGGGACTCGGAAGCCCATGTTCTTCAGGTTACGAACCTACAATCAACCGCATGCATCAGCACACGGGTCTGTGCTTTCGGCACCAGGCACATACCTCTTTCGCCAGCGTAATAATCTCGGGTAGGAAGTTGACTCGAAGTCTGAGGATGGGTTTTCCCTCTTTTGTGCGTCCAACGGCTTCCACGGCGAATACTTTGCCGCTGACTTGCAGATTGCGCGCCTGCACCTTCGCAACCCAATCCTCGAAGATGTGCTGCGTGTTCAGTTTGAGACGAAAGTTGTCCCCCTCCTGCTTCAGCTGCTGACCTTCGATGTGGTTCTCCCAGGTTTTGCCCAACACATCCTCCACTCGACGCAAGTACATACCCAACTGGCGATCGATCTACAGCAGCAAAGCATACATACAGGCCGCTCGTCAATCGTTATCTTGACTTTTCCCTTACTTGCTTGATCCAAACTATGCTCCCGGAAACCGGTGGAAGGTCGTGCGACTGGCTGGTCGAGCTCGCAGAACTCCGTGTATAGTGCACCTGAAGCAGTGGGCCTTTCTGTCAGTCAACACAAGAGAAGGAAGAACGCCGAGCCAATGAAGTGCAGTCTTACAGTGAACTGATTGTGCAGGGTTTCGATATCTTCCTTGACTCTTTGCATCAGTTGAGTCTGGTACTCGCGTATGGCTCCGCGTATGTGTGGACGGACGAAGAGGGCGTTGAAGCGACTGAAGATGCGGAACATCTCGTTGGCGTTCTTCGCTCCGCCCAGCTGATCACGCAGTCGCGTCGTGATTCGACTCTCCACGCGATCGATACGCTCTTCGTATCTGAAACAAAATCACGCTTCTTCATTTCGCCTTCCTCCCACTCAGCTACAGGTCATAGGCTTCACCTTTTTAGGGCGGCCTCCCAGGCATCCGTGCCTTCCTTGCTCAAGTCCAAACAGTCCACCTCCTTCACGTTCTCATACGCCACGTTCACTTCCTATACAAGCTCATGCCAAGCGTATCCATATTCCATACGTAGAAAAGTACTGTATACGCGTCACACCGTGTACAAGTAACTACTGTACCTCCACGGCGTTAGCGTCTGCGGCGTCCATGGCTGGCGAAACTTCTCCTTCCCCCTCTGTCGGAGTGCGACCCTCCTCCGTTGGCCTGGCTGTTACTGCCGGCCTTAGTACGCGACTGATTACGGCGCGCAGTTGCTCGTGTTGGCGACGGAACCTAGAAAAGCGGGCCCATCAGAACCAATCAAACGCCGCTGCAGCCTAAGCTCGTCCCTCGTGATATATGAGCAGGCATATTCTGTACTTTCTCATCTGTTCCAGTCGCGCTTGTAGCTTCTTGTGCGCGGGTGCAATGCGCCACAACATCTTCATCTGCTCATCTCGCTTTTTCTTCACTATATCCCTCAGCAGAGCTTGCAGCTTGTCATATTCGTCGTCCCAACACGTGAATACTTCGAAACACGAGTTGATCAGCTACAATAAGAAACCCTCCTCCTCTTCTTGTCTCATCTGTTCACTTCCATATCCCATGAGTGCAAAGTAGCTGTGCTCGCAGCAGCAAGTACGTACATACATACCTTGTCAAACTCCGCCATCGGAATATGCATGAGTCGTCGCGTGGAGAGAACTTTCAGTATCTGATGCTGCAGATCTCTGGAGATGGCCTCCACTAGGCGCAGACAGCGCTGGATGGGATAGCGACTATTGCGAATCTTGCGCAAATGAGCGAAAATGCCAGCCAACGCAGCTCGAATCCTCTCCAACTCTGTCGCGCTCAACAGCTCGTTCAACGGAAAATCCTTCATCAGCGCATTGTAATCGTTCACTTTCTCCATCGCTTGGCGCAGTCCTAAAAGTCAAACTACGTCCACCTCTAACAAACCAAAGATCAAGAGCATACAAAAAATTCAAAGAGGAATACTGCTTGCCTGTGTCAGTGTCGAAGCTGACAGTTGCGTGAAAGCGTTTTCCGTGCTTGAGAACGTCCAGAGTGAGCGCGATCTCCGTGGATTCCCTTTTCTCTTGCAACTTCTGCAGCGCCCTCTCCAGATTCAGCCAAAACGTTATCTCTTGCAGCGCAGTCCCTGATCCGGGATCGCGGTCTAGTTTTGTCACCTAAAATTCACTCCAATACAGCCACTAGCAACGGGGCACAACATTATATTCACAGCAGGAGGTATTTGACCTTCTGTATTTCTTTGATCCATCTATTCACGCCGTTCTGCAGCTGATTGAGGAAGGTCGAGTCCTCTACTTTGTCTCCGAAATCGGCCACTTTCGGTCGGCGTTTCTCATCCGTTGCCTTCTTAATCACCGTCTGTACTTGCTGATTGATAGGCAGGGATATTTCGGGGATTTCGATGTTCTGTTGTAGATGCAATAGGCCAACTTCCAGCTCCGCCAGCTTCTTCTCAACTGAAGGCGCCAGCTTGTCGCCATCTCGAAATCTAGACCGAAAAAAACACGTACTACGTCGCATCAACATGGACATCAGCAAAGTAAAGCTCGCACAAACAAAAAGCATAGGTACGCCATGATCTTACGTATCGCCTCTTCGTGTCTCTCGTATGTAGGACTTGAAGAAAGGGGAGACAGCCGTGCTGACGTAGGAATGTAGCGTCTCGTACGGATTCCCTTCCGTCAAACTGAGAAAACGCACCTGATTGGCCACAGGTTTATCACCCTCGATCACGTTACCCCGCTTGATTAACACCACGCTACAAAGAAAAAACATGCTCATCACAGAAATAAACATCATTATAAGCACACAATTATGGATGGATGGAAGCTGACAGCAAATGAGCAAAAAGTCAGGTATGTACGCATATCACATATGCGTATAGTGCGTACCTGGTGGTTTTTGAGGTAGAAAACTTCACCTCAGTGGACACACGATAGGCGACAAGCTCCGCGTCCGCCTCGCTTTCCGCTGCTGACATCTCACCATCTTCCACGTCTGTAAAAGAAGCAGGCGTGCATCACATATGTTCAACTACACGCACATACGTATTCTTGGTCAATCCGTATGTATGTACGCTACTTATGCCCTGTAGTACAGGCTGTAATTTCGCTTCCTATGAAATACACATACGTACGGTTACAGAAAGTAAATTGCTTAGATTTGATACCAACCTCGCACGGTGGGGACTCTTTCCACGAGCAAAACTGGCGCCTGCGCGTCCGCAACAAACTTCCGCACTGATTCCAGAGTTTCCTGGTCACGAAAACACGCCTCCAACGCCGTCAAACCGACCGAATCACCACTGCCTTGACCAACTACTGCGGAACCAGTGGTATCTTCCAACAGAACACTGACCAAACGACGCAGATAAGCGAAAAGGACGTCCGGTTCCGCTAGCTCAACCTGTGACACTTCCGCCGGTGGTGGACCAGCTCCCACCACACCAGCAGAAGCTGTACTCTCGCTCCCACTGTCAGACATAACAACGATTGTGCTTCAACATATTCTGTTACTCAATTTTTCGCCGCGCTCCTTCGCGCGCCCGATTCTTCCTTTTCTTCTCTCGTTCGTTTCTTTCTTGCTTCCTTGCTTGCTTTCTTCTTTCGGGTTCTTCTTTGAATTCTTTCTTTTTCTTTGAAAAAGTTTTTTCTTCAATTAGTGTTGCCAGGTCTCAGAGGTCAAAAGTTCCAACAAATTTCATTGAATGAATCCATATTTTGACAGATTAGTACAAAAGATTTCACCAAATGGTTCAGATACTTTGACGTACTATAGTTGGCACTATATTACGCTAAATTTGGGCGCCAGATGGGGCTGTATTGTAACAAGAAATAGTGACATAATTACTCCTTGTTACGAAGTGCCAATTTCAGAAATGTAGTGTAGTGACAGACCTGGCAATAATGACTGAAGGCTTCATTACCACGTGGTGTTGAGGTGGTCAAATATTACAAACCGTGCAATATGCATTTTATGCAGAACTGAGGTGTGTAGCGCACTTTTGAGAGCTGGAGGACATCACCATGATGGAGCCCAACAGCAACTGCTAGAAAACTCATTCCTTGCGTGCTTGCTTGAACGTTGCTGTCCCCTGACCAATAGGTTCGACTGGAGTGTGCGTCGACAGCTGACAGATCGTAACCAAACTTCTCTTCTGCAAATGCTTGTTTGGAAATGTTGTGAGCCATCGAGCAGAAAACCTTGAAATCTGTTACAGTACGTAGCTGATAACCATCTCGCTTTTTACTCAAGGCCAAATTGCAGAAAACCTGTCTCTAAGAAGAATGCCTTGCTTTAAACATGTGAATACGTACAGTAGACCTGCACCGTTGCGCTACTATACTACCATCTTCTTTAAACATATGTTGCGCGGAAGCGAATTGCCATATTTCAAATGTACAACACTGTATATATACATACATAAAGTGCGCGTACGTATGTACCTACGTAACGTACAAAAGTGAAGTTCGCTCACGCACGACTGTATGAGCTCCCATCCGTCTCCGTCCTTTTGCTCCCGTGCGGCGTCTATTCTGCCCTGCACTTGTGCACCCGTCGCATCTTTATTTCAGGAATACAACACGATCCTACTTCTTGGCGACAGTCCCGTTCTGCACAGATGCTCTCAACCCAACTCTATTCACTTGTGATGTGAAGAATAGGAGTGGAGAGACGAGAGCATACAATGGCCGATAAATTCACCAGTGTGCCGTTGACACGGTTGACATCAACGGTACAGGGGCCGCTAAATCGGCGTAAGCTGCCGCCCACTTCCTACTTCAATGATGGGAAACGGCGTATAGACTTTGTGCTTGCGTTTGAGCCGGACGGGGGAGGCAAGAAAAAGGTAGAGAATGCGCGATTTCGTCAGAAGTTCGAGTCGGCCCTGAAATCTCGCGGCTTAGACTTGGAATACGAAGGCAAGGAGCAGTCGCAGGACGGGAATACTGCTTACGTGAAAGTGCACGCGACATGGGATGCACTGACGAGACAAGCGGAGCTGGAGAATCTCCAGATGCCCATCATGCGCAGCGATCTGGAAACCAAGCGTTCCAGCTTCACTGCACGCACGCTTCATTCGCTGTGGCAGAAGAAAGGTGGCAATCCATTTCGACTCCAACCAGAGTTTCAGCTGTCAAATCCAGAGTACTTTACCGACGCATATTCGCGCCATCGAGAGGACGAATTTCTCGTCGAAGACCCGGAAACATTCTTCAAGGATAATCACAGAATTTACCTAACCTGGAGCATTATTAGCACCACCAGCATCAGTCTAGAGCTGAAGAAAAAGAAGAAAAGTTCGGCCAAGCAAAATGGCAGCATATTTCGCCGAATGAGCCGGGCAAAGGTGGTGGCACAGGAGGAGCCAGAACCGGTGAAGATGGAGGACGACGACGAGCAGGGAGAAAGCAGCCTCAAAACGGCCAACATCATCTACATGCTCTCGGAGAATATGTATACGGCTGCATTTCCCATTCATGATGGGGAACATGTGGATGATGCGGAAGAGAACAACTACACTGGAATACCGGTCGAACGATGGCCGCTTCGCAAGTACTTGTACGAATCCTGGGCCAGGGCCAAACAGTGGAGACGATACCAACCACTGAATGTCATCAGAGAATACTATGGGGAAAAGGTATTATTTGGTACACTGCATTCATATAGTGCATAATCGTAACACTCCACGTTACAATACCTACGTAGGTGCATATGTTGGTGGAGGGGGGTTGTTTGTGTTGTGTTGTGTTTTTTGTTTGCGGGTATTTGAATGTGGTACGGGGTATGGTATGGTAGAAGAAACAATCTTGGTTAATTTAGGTGGGAATCTACTTCGCCTGGCTCGGTTTCTACACTCAAATGCTGATCGTTCCCTCGTTTGTGGGCTTGTTGGTCTTCCTCGGTGGCTTGGTGTCTTTCCCTTTCAAGGATTCCGTCCAAACAATCTGCAGTCAGGGCGCCATGGCCAATCGTACCATCTGTCGCAGCTGCCCAGCGACTACTTGCAGCTACACCTATCTCTACGAGCACTGCACAGACGCCATCGTGAGTCGTGTATTCGACCACGCAGGTGCAACATTCTTCTCCATATTCATGGCCGTCTGGGCCATCGTTTTCCTGGAGAACTGGAAGAGATATCAGGCGGAACTGTGCTCCCGATGGGATGTGAGTGAAGCTGAATTTACTGAAGAGCAGGTGAGGCCCGACTACCAACTCTCCGTCACCACAACAAGAGTCAATCCAGTGACTCAGCAGAAAGAACTCTATATGCCAGGCAAGACTGTGGCGAAAAAGTTCTGTATCTCAGCTGGAACCGTCGTCTTCTTCATCCTGATCGTCATTGCCCTGCTGGCCACAGTGATGGTGTACAAGATCGTAGGTCCCATCTTGTGGACCATCGCTCTGACAACTACAGATGAGGAAACGGGAGAAGAGTCCACATCGTTTAGTCCGACGTTAGCCACGAGTCTAACGGCATCCATAGCCAACGGCGTATTTATCGCCATCATGAACAAGATTTACACTCGGGTATGCATACCGTCCTACCGTATGTGTTCATGTTGATTTGTTTGCTTGTTCTTTTGGTGGAGCATCTGTGCGTATGTATGTCGGTAGGTGCGTACGTACGTACTTTGTGTTGCAGGTTGCTTGGAAGCTAACTGCCAATGAGATGCCGCGCACTGAGAAAGAGTTTGAAGATAGCTTCACCTACAAGGTCTTCTTATTCCAGTTCGTCAACTTCTACGGTGCCCTTTTCTACCTGTCCTTCATCCGAGGAAAGTTTGTGCCTCCTCCGAACGAACAAAGTGTCATTTCGACTCGCTGTGGACCGGCTGGATGTCTATACGACGTCAGCATTCAACTGTTCATCATCATGACCGGAAAGCAGGCCATCAATAACTTGCTGGAGCTGGGTGTACCTCTGCTGAAGAACTGCTGTCGCTTTCGTAAGCATCAGCAAGAAACGGAAGAGAATAAGTATACGAGATGGGAGAAGGATCACGATTTGGAGCCGACGCCTCCGATCAATCTCTTTGGCGACTATCTAGAGATGCTGATCCAGTACGGATTCGTCACCATGTTCGTGCCTGCCTTCCCACTGGCTCCGCTCTTCGCCCTGATCAACAATGTGATCGAAATCCGGCTGGACGCCTACAAGAATATCACGCAAGAGCGTCGATGCATCCCGGTGAGAGCCAACGACATCGGACCTTGGTACTCGCTCTTGGAGATTGTCACCAAAATTGCCGTCATCACCAATGCCTTTTTCATTGCATTCGTAAGCAGTTTATCATAACATAGACATTTTGAAATAGGAAACCAGTGCGTGTGTATTACATTGTTTTTGTTTGTAGATGGACGTGCGTCACACAAAGTTGTGACATTTCGATACGTTGCATGCTTTGGTACTTTTGTAGACTACCGACTTCATCGATCAGCTAGTGTACGAATGGTTCTACGAAGGAAGCCAGTACAACGACAAAGAAAACTACGTAGACTTCATGCTCACCAAATACAATACCAGCCACTGGTGTACCGGTAAGCTCGTGCCGCCAAATATATGCGCAGTACAAGTACCTCTCTACCCCAGAAGCCTACCTACTGTATGTTAGTACATAAGCCTATATTATTATGAATAATTAATAATTAATTATTCATAATTAATAATTATTTATTAATAATTAATTAATTAATTAACGAATAATTATGCACTCTATTCAATTTTAGGAGAGTCTCGGCTTGGTGGAATAACATGTGAAGACTTGATGGTTTGGGACAATACCACCGTGAATTCCTGTTACTTCCCCGACTATCGGATGCTGCGTGGGGAAGACGAATACGCTCGTAGCACCATCTGGTGGCACGTCTATCTGGCCAAACTGGCCTTCATCCTTGCGTTTGAGCATCTGGTTATCGTGGTGCAAGTACTCCTTCAGTATTTGATTCCAGACGTGCCGGATCATGTGCGGGTTCGACAGGAGAGAGAAGCCTTCCTTCAGCGTCAGGCATTCATGCAGAACGAGTACGGCGATATCAGAGATCATCAAAAGGAGGAGGAAGAAGAGTGGGAAGACAGCGAAACGGAGAACGGAGAATTGCACGAAAGCGGCTCGCAGTGGGCTGTGGAATCGGTGGCAGACACACTGTCGCCGGATGCAACGGTCAACCGGCTGGCGGATGCACATTATCAACTAGGAGCACAGGCGCCCAGAAAACGACCGCTCATGCTGGTGCTTCTAAAAAAAGTCACCATGTGCTGACATCTGCATAGGTAGGCTATTTGAGAGCTCCAACTGCTCTGTGCGTAAGCGGCACATTTTGCTATTTTACATG
>JASAMW010005808.1:0-23391 GCA_030247985.1 Epsilonema sp. ZAB3_2 | reverse complement strand
CGGCTGAGGCTGAAAAGTGATGTAGTGGTGATGGTGTGGGGGGAGGGGGGGGTACCCCCCTCCAGCAGCCATCAGCCCGGTGACGTAATATGTAAATGATCCCTTAGCGACTCTGTTAAAAAAGACAATCGGGATTTATTTGTAAAAAATAGAACCACCACAGTTTTCTTCCCATTTTGGCGATAGATATTTATTGCCAAGAAGGTGGTTGGTACTATGGTAGCCGTAGGGTAAAAAATTCGCCAGATGTTCTCTAAGAAGTAATTTTCTATTTTTGTTCAATTTTCGTCCTATGTTATTGTTCTGGGATTAAGATTGTCATGTGCACAAATGCGCCTGCTCCAGGTTCTTCGCGGTATTCTTCAAGGTAAACGGTACGGTACCAACCAACCTTACCATTTTTATAACTTTACGTTTCTCTTATTTTCGTTTAGACGGAATTCTCCTCGGGGAAGCCAGTCGCTGCAGCCGTCTCCGAAATCGGGCGCTGCAGTGAGTTTCAAGTTCTCTCCGCTGTCTGATGGCAAACACCATCACCATCACTTCTACCCAGTGCGTCGGGTGTCCAGCTGCATCCCAGATATCGTCGTCACACACCATGAAGACGAAGATCAGGCAGAGGAGGAGGAGGAGCCAGCTCTGAGGACGGCCAGCTGCACCAGTTTCAGTGGAGGAGAGGGCGACGCGGAATCAGTCTGCAGCTCCATGGGCTCATCCACATCCTTCTGGGTATCCGAGGACTCCACGTCCAGAAGAAAATCCTGGCTCACGCACAGGGCAAACACTTCACCCTGAAGAAAAAACAGCGCTGAATTGAATTAGCTTTAGAGAGTGATAGGAATTATTGTGGGTGAAGCAAGTACTGTACGTACATGCGGCGAATTGAAGGATTACTACTATTGAAAGTGGCACTAAAATGTCGACTAAAAAATCAAATGTGCGCGCTGTTACTGTATCTGCAGTATGTTACTTCTGCTCGAGACCTCGAAAGACCATTTCATAAAAAAATTTTTAGAAATTAGAAACGTGGACTACTAAATAAACAGATCTTTCTATATGGACCCGACATTTTACGTAATATGTCAAATGGCCAGACCAGATGCGGCCAGATCATCGTCGCCAGTCTCCAGATCATCGTATCCTGCGCCGCATCGTCTCCAGCTGCAGGTGGGCGTCAATCTACCAGATGATGTGGGAACACGGGAACGTGCGACAAAAACTATGCTGGAACATGCAGTTGCAGTTTGGAATCTGCTTCCAGCCCGACTGTTCTTGAAGGAGGAAAATGGGGAGTTGGTGCCGCACTTACCACGGTTGAAGGATTTACGTCGGATACTGGAGGATCGTGCATTGTTTGTGGAGATGGAGCAGCTAGCAGCAGCTGAGGGTATACGCATTCCGATTCTTTCACAACCGGCGTCCACTCTCAACATTCCAGGGAGAGGTGTACGGAGAGCGGTACAGAATAAGAAGACAGTGAGAAGATGAAGTGCACGCCAATAATTTTTGTGTTTTAGTTTGAAATTCTACGTTCTGATTGACTTCTGTTGGTACATTTTTTGGGTGTTTTATTTAAATAGTGCAGTGTGTATGTATGTATAGGCACAGGTCCAAGTATACTCGGGGTGATTGCGTTTTTCGTGATTCCTGTAGATGGGTTTGACTTGATTGCCTGAATTATCAAAGTAAAAAGCAAGCAAGCAAGCAAGCAAGATGCGGCCAGAGGTTGGGCATTTTGCAGGTCTGCTTAGGAAGGACGGTTTTACTTTCTTGCCAAGTGAATTTGCCACCGCGGGGAATTTCGCGAATTCTAAACGCCCTCTAGGGAGGTGGGGCAATTTGTTATGTGCTCTGGGATTGGATCGACGAGAAGGAACGGTTTGGTCACGTGCCTTTCTTTCGTGCTGGCTTGACGCAAGGAGGGAGAAATAGGAATGTTATTGATATCTCAGGACCGGCCAGAAGGTGCGCCTTGCTGCCCATGGCGTCATACGATTCAGACAGCAGAGAGATGGGAGGATAAGGGGATCAACACCTCTGAGTAGGTAGGCAGGAGTCATAGGCTCCTTCCTACCCTAATCCTCTGTTTGCACACGCTGCACACATACTGTACTAGTGCATCCTCATTCCTCACCACACCTCGCGCTCGCCTCCCCGTTTTCCTTTTTACATAACAAAGCGCTGGCTCGCTTGTTATTTGCCAGCGCATAGGCGGCGACAAAGTTCTTCCTGGTTGCCAACGGGCGAATAACGACAATTAGCCAACCGACATGTCATACCTATGTACACGTACGTATACATGCATACCCCAAAATGTGGACTGGAATTAAAAGACATTGTTTGCCTTCAAAAATTTTTCGCACTTTTTTCGTACGTATTCCATTTTCTTGACCTATGCTTGCTTCTGTAGCTTTAGGCTTGGCAAGGACAAGCGAGTAGCGTATACACGGGCAGAGGGAGAGAGGCAGCGTTTATTAGTGTGTCTTAATTACGAGGAGCGAGAGGGAGGGAGAGGTCTAGCAGCGCGTCTGATCGGCTTTCAATAGAAACGAGGGGCGAGGCGAAAACGCCACGTGGTTGCTTTCAGCGTCGGTTTTCTATCCAATCCTAGCTGTCGTTCCTCAGTTGACCAATCCCTAGCTGAGTGAACAAGGTGAACTCTAAAGGGCGTCTAGAATTCTCCTTTTTCCCCGCCGTGGCTTCATATTTATTGCTGCTTAGCAGCCACAATTGGCATGCAGCAAGCACTCACTATAAGCACCATTAGACCACAGCAATCAAATGCATCAGAAGAGCAAGGCAAGTGTGAGGGGCAAGTGTTTGAATTTGCCACCAGGCTGCTCTCGGGCCACTCCAGGCCAACCGCGGGCCACCCAGAATTGGAAGGAAGCGCTGGCGGAAACAGGAGAAAATTATTCATTTGACCGCCCCTCAGGTGGCCCGTGGGCAGCCTGCAGGCAGCCTGTAGGTGGCCTGGGTGTGGCCCACAGGCAGCCTGGGTTGCCTGAGGGCGTGAGGCCATATCAGAGCTGGTTAACCAGCTCGCTACATAACCAGCTCCATAATGCTCTGACCTGCAGGCCGCAGGGCCCACAGGTCCCAGGAGTCACCCAAGGGTCTGAGGGTGACCTGAGGGTGACCCCAGGGTGACCTGAGGGTGACCCACCTGTGGGTGACCCGTGGGGCAGAGCATTATGGAGCTGGGTAAGACAAAACCTCATAATATAGTTCGATTGCGAAATGGCACTAAAACTTGATGCTCAGTATGCTGTTTGGTGAAAACTAAGACGCACCCTGGGTCTCTCAACGTCGCAAAAGTGTCGCGTCCGTAAGCGTAGTTTAGTAACATTTAGAGGTCCATGTTAGAAAGCTTAGGCGGAAGTAATCGAGTCGACGCCGATCGCTGCCACCGGTGTTCGCCGGCCCGCGACACGTTCTTTGATGGGGAAGAGCTCGATCGAAGCGAGTCGCGCTCCAACCGTCACCACGCGACGCAGTACCCGCTCTATCGGCATCCTCCCCGTGCCAATTCCGCCCAAGAAACCTCCTCCCGTCTCTCGGCGCGCCGGAGTCAAAATAGGCGCTCTTGCTCCTCATTCTTCCGCCTCCAAGTCTTCTCCCGCGGTAGAAACAAATACAATGGCGCCGGTTTTCTCAGGTTCCTCAGCATTGGAGGAGGAGGCAGAGGAGGAGGAAGAGCCTGGCATCGATGCCGTGACTGCGCCAATTAGTACGTCTAGAACAGCAGCAGAGGGGCGTTGTTATGGGCGTCCGGGTGCGGCGAAGCGAAAAACGGGGAATCTGGGAGCGTCGGACGACATCGACGTCACCACCGCCGACTCCACACCAGCCCCAGAGACCGTGCCCGTTCCCTCCTTTAAAGGGGGGCTCTGGCAAAGATTTTCCCTTAGTGAAGGCGAAGATCGAGTTTTCATATTTTCTTCAGTGAACCTATGCAGTTTTACATGCTGGATCGATCCCACCCACCTGTCTCGACGCGATTTTTGCCTCCTCGCAGAGAAAATCCACTTGCAAAGCGTGTTTTGCAACGTTTTCAAGCAATTTATTGCGAAACGCCCTTTACAAGTGGGTTTTCTCTGCGACGAGGCAAAGTCGAGTCGAGACAGGTGGGTGGGATGGATTCAGCATGTAAAACTGCACAGGTTCACCGAAGGAAATTGAAAAATCGATCCTCGCCTTCTCTATGGGCAAATTTTTGCCGCATCCGCCCTTTAGATTCGGCTTTGTATCAGGAGTGGATAACTATGACGACGACGACGACGAAGAGGAAGAGGAGGTTGTGGAAGTGTACGATGCGGCTCCCTTGCTAGAGCCGCCGGCTAAGCGACTGGCTAGAGCAGCGGACGGGAAACTGAGGAGTGGCCAGGTGATGGATGATGCGAATGCGAAAGGCAGGATCACTGTGGAGGCGCCGGAGTTACCCCGCGTGGAACCCTTCGTCCAAACCCCCTTACCCGGAGTCGCGGATGAGGTGCGTATATGGACGAGTTGCGGTAACGCGATTGGGTTGGTCGATAGCGACCCCGCGGTATTCAGTGGGGCGCTACAGACGTGAACTCCAAATTCGCTTTGAATTCGGAGCCCTGACTATGCTTCAACATGCAAACTCACCGAGTTCGCTCCGAACTCGCTCCGTTTTTCGGAACCTGCGTGTGACAACCAAGTTTGTAATTCGAAGTCGTGTGAGCCATTGACGTTCGTTTCGGATCAAAACAAAGCCATTCCAAACTCGGAGCGAACTCGCTCGGAGCAAACTCGGAGCACGTCTGAAGCGGGCCAGTGAAACCCTGCGGGGTCGTCGACCTTGTTCAACCATCTGGGAGCGGAAAAGGAGTGAGTGAAAAGAAGAACTGACAACAAATATGAGTCGACGACCTCGCATACACCGATCCACACGTTCTCTAAATACCGCGGGGTCGCCATCGACCAGCCCAATCGCGTTACTGCATATCGTGAATACATGCTGCGCTAGTATACACACGTGGTGAATTCACACGTACACGTGTTGACGTAGTAGCATAGGGACAAACGGTGAAATCACTGTTTGTTGAAGCATAAGTGACAAACACGACCGTTTGTACATGTGGAAAAACTTCCGCGTATTTGAACACGTTCGATAATGCTTGGAAATTCAGACAAAATTCACCGTGTGATTGTTATTCACCATGTGCGTAGCGCACTCTACTGACAGTGAAAGAAGTCAGCGAGTCTTGTCTGACCAATAAGAGTTCGCTATGCAAGTCAAGTCGTTTGTGTATTTTGTGTGTAGGAATATGGAAGTGCATGAAACATGGACATTTTACGCAAAGCGACGTGAGTTACATAGCGAACTCTTATTGGCCAGAATATTGCTTCGTCTTCTTCTAATTCTTCTGCTTGCCTGTTTTCTGTGTACAGTTGTGAGATGTAGTTTGAAACTTTGAAATGTCCATCTGATTTATAGTCACCGGGACGATCAAGAGCGTGCTTGACAATTTTGGCGCTCCGTAGTAATCTTAGTAAATCTGGCATTTCTATACAAGAATAGCAACCGGCTTTTCGACCTTTTTTCAAACACTATTGCTATTCTTGTTTAGAATGTCAGATTACTACGAAGCGCCAATATTGTCAAGCACGGTCTTGATGGTCCCGGTGACTATACGAGGCGTTGATTGAGTCATGTACTCCTAGAAAGAATAAGCCCTGCCTCACAGCTCCACCTGTCACCTCCTTTTTTCTCTAGGAGTACATGACTCAATCACCACCTACTCTATTCTATTACCTATCAGCACCTACTCTCTCTATTCTGTTCTCTGCTGTGTTGTAGGTGGAGTCGTACCCGTGCAAGTTCTGCGTGCCGGAAGAGCGCGTGTTCCTGACGTCGTTCGGTCTGGAGCGACACACGAAGCTGGTGCACCCGCTGAAGCTGGAGGAGACCCGGAGGGACATCGCGCGCATCCAGGAGGAGTGGGCCAAGCGAGAGGCGCAGCGCGAGAAGCAGAAGGAGCGCAGAGCCCTCGCCAGAATCAGACAGGAAGCACTCGCCGCCGCCGCCGCCAGAGAGGCTTTCAAAGGTAGCTGCAACTTTACGACGGAAAACCGATCGATAATGCGCCGGGTGATGCTGTGTTTGAGCACCTGTTGGAAATACGTCAGTAGTGGACAGGGAGGGAGGAAGAAAAATCATGGCGCGACGAGCGGCGATGACAAGGATAAGTGCAAAGCCCAACCCAAGGAGTGGCCAGAGAAACAAACTCCTCTCCTCCGTCTTCCAAAAACTTGAGGCTACTATACTGTGGGGTAAACCCGGACACCTAAGCTTTTCTGAACTTGCAGCTTCAGCAAATGATGAACATGGTAGCTCAGTTGAAAGAGGAGAGTTCAAGGAATCGATCGGTAGAATACTTCTCTCAATCGGTCGTATGGTTGCTGAGATAGGTACGTCCGGGTTTACCCCACAGCACCCTACTACATACAGTACGTTGTGTAGGGTTATTTGGAACGATCTAATTTAGCGTTGTGCTGTATGAGTATGGCTTGCTCATGCCCTGTATCTATGCTTCAACATGCATCACCGATGACTGCAAAATATTCATAACTTTTCTCGTGACGGGTTTACCCCAGGTTGCCCTTATTCTGTTTCAGGCGCAATCTTCTCCCTGGGTTCCAACAGCAGCAGCGTCGTCCCTTCGGGTCAGAGTTTCAGCTCTCTGCGCTCTTCCTCCCAGGCTGCGCGTGGGCCCTATTCTCCCCACCGCCCCCCTACTGTGACCCTGAGTGGCACTGGGTCGGGGTCGGGGGCGAATTTCGAGGCGTGTCAGATCTGCGGCCTCCTCTGCAACGCCGACCATCCGACGGCGGTGGAGAATCACATGCGAGCGCACCAGAAGAACGATCAGCTGCGCGAGCACCTGCTGGGCCTGTACGGGCCGGAGTTCGTGGCGAGGGTGACGTGTCACGAGTGCCAGCTGGTCTTCACCGACGAGAAGAAGCTCATCGGTCACGCCGAGAGCATGCATATCAGGAAGAGAAAGTAAGATTAGAAGGGCAGTGGGGGTAGTTGGACTCGAAAGCAGTTCAGTATTTTCCGGGCCCATATTACCCCAAGCTATCCTATATGTTCGCCTTTCTTACCCTTTGGCCGACTATTGTATTTCTCTGTAGCTAGCTATGCAATGCACATGCGCTCGAAGGTTACTGTGAGGTAATACCGGCAACCTAAGCTTTTTTGTAAATTGGTTGTCTCAATGTGGTCTATGGTTGCTGAGAAATGCAGCCCTGAAGCTTAGGTGGCCGGGTTTACCCTACAATACCCTATGTATGTTGGTTGTTTCTTCTCTTCTCTGTGGCAGGTACGTGTGCAAGTGGTGCGGTACGGTGTGTCTGTCGATGACGGATCTGAACAACCACAAGTCGGACGTGCACGGGATGTCGGTGACGCGGACTGCGGCGGCGCGCGACCCCGAGACCCGCCGTCTGCGCCAACTCGCCGCCCTCACCAAGGGCCACGGACTCCCGCCGCCCCTCGGCCTACACAGCGCCGGCAGCAGACGCGCCGCCGCCATCGCAGAGGCCGCCAGAAGCATGCGCGGACTCCAACCACGCACACTCACTTCCGGTGAGTGAGACTCAGGGGGGTAACGAGGGGTAAATTGGGCAAGTAAACAGGAGAAGAGACGAGGTGACTCTAGTATAGTCTGGCCAGTAGGAGTTGGCACTGGGACTTATATATTTACTTTCCAGGTGTTCACGGCTGTTTTGTTTTGTGTGCCACGGACTCCTATTTATAGGTTTAGTATACAATTGTCAGGAGTACATGGCATTTTCTTCTTTCTTTTTTTCAGTGCTCCGCCCGTCGTCGGTGCGCTCTGCGCACCTGAAGAAAAAAGTGGCGGGACGGCGTTGTAAATAACGCAACGCTAAACTAGTCCCACTGCCAACTCATACTGGCTACACTATGGGAATCGAATGTGTCAGGAGTGAATCGAACCCTGGACCTCTCGCATTCCAGGCGAGCGTCCTAACCATTTGACTACACACCCGGATGACCTCAGTCACACAATTTTGTTTCCCCCTTAGTGAGCGGGTTTTCCTAAGATAAACACTAGACAAATAGCCTAATACCGTATTTACCGGTGCATAGCCCCATGGGGGTATGCAAAAATTGAGAGGTCCCATATGGGGGTATGCATAGGGGGGGGGGGGGTTATGCATTGGGGGGGGGGGGGGGGGGTTATGCATGGGGCATTTTTTATGTTTTTGAGAGGTGCGCAGAGGCATATTTTTTAGGTCAAAAGCACGTGTTTTAGGGCATAATTGAGGTCAAAACACGGTTATTCTAGTACAATACACCCCCAAGCAGGCTTATAGGCATCTTAGCTTGGTGTGGGAGTGGCTATGGGTACTATATGACCAGCTTACATAGATAGGTTCAGGTACTGTACAGTACATATGGGGGTATGCATAGGGGGGGGGGGGGGGTTATGCATTGGGCATTTTTTATGTTTTGCCAATATGGGGGTATGCATTGGGGGGGGTTATGCATTGGGGGGGGGGGGGGGGGTTATCTACCGGTAAATACGGTACACTAGACTCCTCGAATCAGCCAGGGCCGACTGGACTGACAGAGTCTAGAGATGGAAATTTGTCAGATCCAGCTGCCAAAATGAAGCGTTGGCAAGATTGATAAGATGTCGGGGGGTAAAGGAGGGACAGTCGACTCGAGTATGTCTGACTGTTTACTCGACTTGTGGGCGGCTGGAGCAAGGCTAATTCATGCACACATGGAGATGCTCCATATTGCGCCATCAATGCATTCCGCATAAGTGTTTGGTCCTTCTGTGTTTAGTGGAAGAGCTACCGTGCCGCACCACCTGCGACATTTGCGGTCTGGTGATGGTGAAGCCGTCTCTTCTCATTCGACACATGACGCGCGTGCATTCGCGCACCACCTTCACTGCAACCGTGGAAACCAAGGGCATGCCGCCCTTCAAGATTAGCATAGGTAACAGAGCTAACAGTGCAGATCAATAGGGGACAGCACAGCGGCGCTTTGAGTTGAAAGGTCACTAGATTGTTCGCCTTTTCTATTGTATGTTGTGTCTGAATAGGTGTCGTTGAAATTTTGGCATCTATTTTGGCACTTTGCTACGCCGGCCCTTATTTTCAACGACACCTATTCTTTTGCCCAAAGCGGGGACAGCCATCATGGACATGAACTGTGCGACGTTGTGGCAGGCATGATGACTCATTCACATTGAAAGGAGATGCGCTCGACGTACGCCCGGCGCGTTAACGGCTGTCCGTGTCCATGGTGTCGAGTCATGGACACGCCAAGCGCATCTGTCCGAAAATATGAAGGGACCATCAGACCTCCACTAGCGGAGATTGCCTTATATATCTGCTGTGACGCAGTATTGTATCCTTGCGGGTAGATGACATACCGATTCTGTATGTACGGCGATGCTCTGGGTGTAATTTGATGTTTGTACAGATCAGGGCAAGCTGGGCTGGAGTTGTTGTGGAGAGAGCTATGCGGAGAAGGACGCGTTCATACAGCATCGACAGGCGAATCACAAGCCCAAGTCCTATCCGACCGCCTGTAAGTGACGTAGGGTACTGTGGGGTAAACCGGGCTATGGGGTGAATCCGGCCACCTATGCGGCTTTTAACTTGCCGTATCAGCAAACGATGAACCAATTAGCTCACTTGAAAGAGGAGAATTCGAGGAATCGATTGATAGCATATTCGTCTCAAGCGGTCTACTGGTTCCTGAAATATGCAGCCCTGAAACTTAGATGGCCGGGTTTACCCCATAGTATCCTACAGCCTCTCTTCTGCACCTCCATCTTTCTTTCTCCTACCTATCATTTACATGATAATGGTGCGCTATACGCTTGATGAGCAAACTCACACCACATTTACGCTTGAGTGCAGTTCGAGTTATGTATGTTTTGGCTTTCTTACTGGTTCACACGCGAACTTCGTTGTTGCCTAATCACACGGTCGTGAGTTGCAACTCGCGGTGAATTTACCGTTGTCCCATGCTACAACACACTGTACGTGTGGTGAATTCGCCGTAAGTTTGCTTACCACGTCGACGTGTGTGTAGCGCACTAATGATACGCAATTAGCATAATATGCACAAGCTGCGTACGTACGGTGTAGTGCTTGTGCAGTATGTATGCATACGTATGTACGAATGTACAGCATGTACGTGTGCAGCAAATCTCAGTACACATGAATGGAGTGTACCGTACGTTCGTATGTACGTAAGTGTATAGCATGCATGCATGCATGTGTGTGTGTGAGTGAGTGAGTGAGTATGCTTGTTTGTGCAGCGGGCTTCTTCGACCAAGGCTCTTCAGCAGGGAGTGGAGAAGGCGGAGAGGGCGACCAGGAGTACGTGATTCTGATGATGGATGACGACAGCGGCGCCTCGGACTCGAAACCCGGAGGAGGCAGCGGCAAGCAGCAAGAGCTCGTCATCACTCCGGAACAGCTCCAGCAACTCGGAATCACCGGCGAAGATGGAGACGGGCTGGTACGCAGGGTGCGCTTCAGACGTGAACTCCGAATTCGCTTCGAATTCGGAGCCCTGACTATGCTTCAATATGTACATTCTCCGAGTTCCCACCGAACTCGCTTCGTTTTTCGGAACGTGCGTGTGAACAACCGAGTTTGTAATTCGGTGACGTGCGAACTATTGACGTTCGTTTCGGTTCAAAACGAAGTAATTCCAAACTCGGGGCGAACTCGCTCGGGGCACGTCTGAAGCGCACCACTGCCAATAAAAGAGCGTGTACGAGCCCAGAGAGTAGGTACAAGAGTGGAAGTGTGAGAAATTGAGCTGTGCAATCAGTTGGGGTCGTGCGCAAAGAGGGGCACAATCCCCTACTGCGCTTCGTATTCAACTCATGCACTGGCCGCCCAATTTTTAGACTACTCTTGTCCTCGCATCTCTTAATGGAGACGGACTGGTACGCAGGGTGCTCGAGGCAATTCGGGCCACCCCGACCCTTCTGTCACGTAATTATACACTGATATACTGTTATACAGTAGGGTACTATGGGATAAACTCGGCCATTGGAAAATCCAGCCCTCAGCAACCAATGTACCGAACTGGAACAATTATTTTATCAATCTAATCCTTGGAATCTCCTTCTTCTTATGAGCTATTTGCTTCATCGTTTGCTGAAACAGCAAGTTCAAAACGAGCTTCGGTGGCCGGGTTTACCCCACAGTACCGTGTATGTGCGATGGTGGGGTGTGTTCATTCAGGTGTTGGTAGTGGATGACGGCTCTGGAGTGTTAACAACGCCTGATGGCACGCAACTGGTGGTGGATTACCAGCGCAGCCAAGAAACAACAGGCACAAAGGTGCGCCTAGTTTTAGCAAGAATAATATAACCTAACAAGAATGCAACACTACACGCAAAAGAAACGATTGACCCCTGTCGCATTTTGACTTGATTGCAATCAAACTCTCTTGACTGTAATCATCGATGATTGTAATCAAGTCAAAATGCGGCAGCGGTTCAATCGTTTCTTAGCGTGTAGCGATTCATTCTTGTTAGGTTATATTATTCTTGGTTTTAGTCCTAGACGTCGCCAAGGGACTGTATTGGGCGTTAGCGTGGACGCCTTTTGAGTATTGCCAGTCCGCTGAGAAAAGGCTGAGAGTGCCGAAGTCGCGCAAGTTTTTTCGCGTGGAATTTTATCTGGAGCAGTTCTGGTGATGTTTTGTGCTATTTTGCGCCAAAAAGGACTTGGGAAGTCTCCGCATTCTCTCAGTGGATCGACACTGTAGTTTTCGGCAGATTTCGACAGTACTGTATTGTACACCAGCAATACACATGCTGCGTTGGCCTGATAACGCTACAACAATAACGACTTGAGCGGTTGATGTGCTATTCAGGAAAGTGGCAATACGTCAGCTGGTGAAAAGAATGCGAATGAATCCATGGCTACCACCGCAGTGCCTACTTCTGATGAGACAAGCAAGCCCACCACCTCAACCACAACCGACGTAATTTTTGTCACTTTTTGTCGTACTGTACTCTGCATTCATTCATTTGTCGTGTATGGTTCCATGGATCGTGATTCCAGACGAGCCGAATGGGTTTGCTTTGCAGACGTCTGTATTGTGATGGACCTACATACATGTGCTACATACATATTGTGCCGTATGTACATACATGTGCATGTATGTACATACGGCGGTTGTGTGGACACCTTCTAAATAAGTGGCGCCAAATTATGGTCCACTTATTTTGTAGGTGTCTACGCTTTCGCCATACTTTGTACAGAGGCGTGGACCGCTGTGTAGGTCCGCTAATACAGACGTCTACAAATCCATTTGGTTTTGTAGACTTGGAATCACGATTCGGAGTTTGTGCACATGAACTGCTAAGCCAGCCGTACAGTACGTGTATGTTGTTCTGTAATTTCAGTGCGCAGCTTCGACAGATATCCAACAGTTTCTGAACACTGCACCTGTGGCCACCACAACAGTTGACAGCTGATGCTTTCTATGTGATCAGATCAGTCGAAGTACAACAAATAGTGTGAAGCGCTGAATGGATGTACAGTACATGCTGTACATAATGTTGCACTGTACATTGGACGCACGAATGAAAACCTTACGAGTAGTGCGTTTCGTAACTATTGTATTTTTATTGCATTATTATGAAATGGAAAGCAGGAATAAATATTATTTTCATAAAGGTAATTTTTTGTTTGTCAGAGCAATCAACGTGTTTTTTGTGGATTATTAGGTAAGTGTGGTCATGTGTGCTTGATGCTTGCTTTGTACCGTTCAATATATACAAAGTTTCAACTTGTAAAACATTCCATCCATACTCGTCTTCTTTCTATGAATTATTTTTTCGAAAGCATTATTGTGCTGATATTTGATAAAAATTTATCACAACAAGCAACAGAGAGTCTGCGAGAAGGAAATCACTTTTGACATTGGCCTTCAGTGGCACACCGTATCAACTGATAACAACAATAAGCGATCCGCGCTCAATTAGACAGTACCTGCTCGATTCATATCAAAATGAAACTACTATCCGTAAATAAAATACACTTTAGCATCAAGCATCACTCGTATCTTTAGTCGTAAAAAATTGTGCTGCGCTGCCTTACAATACAATATCATTAGCACGATCATTAGTCAAGTCAACGGTAAGAAAAATCTGAGATTCACTCGTTCAAGATGCCTTGCTTGATGTTTCCACGTATTATGCGCAGCACAGAGATCACAGGACAAAAAAGAAAAAAATGGAAGCTGCCACGAAAATTGATTGTGATTGGAGCTTTTTTGTGACCACTAAATGAGACCATAAACATGACCGTGCGTGGATGTTCTAATTTTTCGCGGTCTGTGATTATGGACCTTGAGAAGAGTCGCTTTCCTCGTCGACAAAATCGGATGCGGACGCTTCGTAGCGCCTCATCGTTGCCAACCTCGTTTCTTGCTGGTAGAAATGCTTGAAATTCGCCACGATGACCGGAACCGGAAGCGCCAAGACCAGCACACCGATAATGGCGCATCCGCCTCCGACCAATTTGCCCCAGGGTCCCTTGGGAACCTTGTCGCCGTAACCCACCGTAGTCATGGTGACGATGGCGTACCAGAACGCTTCGGGAATCGACGGAAAATCGTTGTCTTCTCTGCCGCTTTCAGCGAAGTAGATGGCGGAAGAGAAGAGAACCAGGGCGATGCACAGGAAGAAGACGAGGAGGCAAAGCTCCTGAACGCTGGCCTTGAACGTCTTGCCTAAGATTTGTAGGCCGACGGAGTGACGACTGAGCTTGAAGATGCGGAAGACGCGAACCAGACGGAGGACTCGCAGAACGGCGAAGGACATGGCGCCACTGGTGCCACTCTCTTCCTCTCCTCTGTCCAGGAACAGGTTGATAAAGAAGGGGACTATGGCGACAAAGTCGATGATGTTGAGGAAACTCTTGCTGAATTCCAGCTTGGACGGACAGCTGAGGAAGCGACCGCTCAACTCGACGGTGAACCAAATGATGCAGAGGAATTCGATGGTGAAGAAGGGACAGGACCAGTCGAAGGCGCTCTTGCCGTTCTCCTCCACTGCTCTAGTCCCGTTGATGAGGCTGAAGTTGTGACGCAACTCAGGAGGTGGCAGCGGGTCATCGGAGCAGCTGGCCTTAAGGGACGGGATGGTTTCCAGACAGAATGAGACGATGCTGACGATGATGACGAAAACGGAGAAGAAGGCGAGCGCTCGAGCGGCCCTGGAGGAGTCCGGATGCTCGAAGAGCTCCCAAGCCCAGCGCTGCAGCTCATTCTTGGGCATCTGCAGCTCTTCCGGCTTAATGTACCCCTCCGTGATCCAGAAGTTCTCCATGATCTTCTCGTCCATTTCGAAGAAGCGCAGCTCGTGCAGGAAGATGTCCAGCGGGATGTAAGGAGGACGCTTGAGTCGGCCTTCGCTTTGGTAGAAGTAGAGAATCGCTTCGAAGCTGGCGCGATGGCGATCGAAAAAGTACTCGCCAGTCGCGGCGTTAAAGTGGGCCTGGCGTTTAAGAGGGTCGCCGAGCAGGGTGCTGGGGTAGCGCTCCAGGGTGTCGCTGAAGGTCTGGAATCTGCAGCCACTCACGTTCAGAGTGACGATGTTGAGATTATCCACGCCTTTGGGAGCGGGGGAGCTGCAAGGGAGGGGCTGCTGCAGCGGCGTTCCACCCTCTTCCGTGTCCTGCAGACTGTTGAGGGGCAGGAGCTCCCCAGTCGCCAGGCCTCCATCTGCAGCAGCTCCAGTTGGCTGCAGGGTGGAGCGCCTTTCTTTGTCAGCTGCAGCTGGGTAGGCGCCATGATGCCCAGCAATGGCTGCACTACTGGACCTGGAAGGAGAAAATGCTCGACGAAGTTGCAGCGAAGTATTTCGGAACATTCATGCAGCATAAAACTAATGCATAGGTTGGCAGTTGAAAATTTAGGAAAACTTTTTTGTTATGATACAATTTTTATAGATTTACACAGAAGTTGGGGGAGGCAGGAGTTGTGTAAAGGTGGAGTTTGCCTTGACAGATTGCTACTGAAACTGAACTGCCAGAGACTATTAAGAAGGCGGGCGCTGGTTGGTGCCTTTCGATTTTATGCCTCTTTACGGGACCGACATGAAAGTACGGCGTACGTATTGTAAATGTCCACACATACTGTACGTACTAAGAGTCGTAAATGGTGAAGGCGACTTTGAAGGACAAAAGTAATAGTTTTTGTCACCCCAAAATGGCATCGGTTTCTCGATCGAGATGGAGTTTTACGACTCTGACTTTCGGCACCAGAAAAAAAGGGCATTTATCCGCATGCATGCGAAATAATCTTGCACCAGTCACGAAGAAAGGTGACAGGTTTTGGTCTGCTCGTTTGGGAGGTGGCAGCTTGACTGCAAACAAAGATCAACCATATTTTCTTCCGTAGGTATACTGAAGGAATTGCGCCATAAACAGGTTTCAGGCGGTGGGATGATGGAGAAAGTGATGTGAAGAAAAATCAAAAATTATTTCCGACATCTATGCAGCATCTCTCACTTATCCCATCCCATGGTTATCGCCAGATCTGACTGACATCTTGGCAATAAACTTTCGAAAGTGACAATGAAAAGAAAAATCATTCTGACACCCAGTTGAATTGGTTCAAATGTTTCAGAGTCGTCGGAATCGGAAGCAACATTTTAATAGCAAACAAAGTAGGAGGAGCGTTCTGTAAAATTTCGTGTATAACCCCCGGGGGGGTAAAGCTCGTTAGTCGCCGATTCTAGGGGATCATACAAATGCACGTTTTACTCGTTTCAAAATTTTGGTTTCGATGGGGATAAAAATCGTTAGTAACAAAATAGGGGATTATGCACGAGAGGGATATTCGAAGGGGGTTATACACGAAGTTTTACAATAGTGCACGTGCATCAGTCGAAAATGCCGACAAAAACACGACGGGATATTATACCTCGAAATGACAAGTTTTGAGAAGTTACCACTTCGTTGCGCAAATAAAAAGAACAATAAGCTATGCATGCCTTCTTTTTCAGCGCTATGAAGCCACGGTGGGTGGGTATGAATGAATAATAAGCGAAAGAATTAGTGAGCGATTGACCAAACTGAACTACTAAAGCTACCTCCAACAAGACATTTGTTAGCCGAAAAAGCTCACCGTCTTGAACTTGCCGGACTAGCCGGAGACACATAAAAACTGGCCGTTCGCTTTTTCTGAACCTTAGCTTCTGCTTGAAGTAGCTCCAGCTCGTTCTTGTCAAATCCAGCGTGGAAAAACATGGTGCCACTTTGTCTGGGAAACTTGCCGCCACAGCTATACACTTTTTTGACCACAAGCGGCACCACTTTTCTCTTTTGTGGCACCATCAGCAACATGGCAACACATGGAGGAAGAAAGAAGGAGACACTCACTTTCACATCTTTAAAACACTTCGGCTACCGTAACTTAAATAGGTGTACCGTGTATTATGTAAAAATTGAGAGATGTGATATGACAAGATAAATGTGGTGGAAATTTAGTTTCAAGAAATTGACATGGGAAAAATGGCCATATTCCTTTAGTAACACGTCTCCGTAGAATAAGAAACCCAATTTTACTGACTGGCGAAGCGTAATCACTATTTAGCAGCATTCAGAAATATTTTTTATGAACCTGCGGCAGAAAAGGGCGAACCTTACAAGTTTGAAAGAGAAGCAGCGGAAGCTCCATCTTGTTGAAGGATGGTTGCCAGCCGTTTTTTGTCGATGTTCGCTCCAAAAAACATCTCTGCTTTTCCATACATCAAAAGCAACAAATGCACAACAGTGAAAAAGTTTTGCGGATTTCTAGAAGAAGGCCGTCTTGTGCTACGCTTTTGTAGAAACTTGAAACTGTAAAGAGCTCATCCGTTACAGATTTAGATTTCCACCAAAAAGACTACTTCAGAATGCTTTGTCGCATCGCAAGAGAAAAGACAAGTTGAAAGCTTATACAATAAAGTGCATTTGCAATAATGTTAGTGTACACAAGCAAAACAGAGGAATCAAAGAAGAAATAATGAAACAATAGTAGGATAGGCCTTTTATGTAGACGCGACAAGAGTTATTTGCAAACGAATATTGTTCTTGTAGAACCAGAGCAAACAAAGAACCGACTATGTACATTACGCACGTACTGTATCTATTCTTTTCCCATGTTTAATCCATTCTAACGATGAACGCTTGATATCGAAACTCTATGCAGTGAAGAAAGAAATGGAATTTTATTTCCAATACCTGGATTTTCGTCGAGGTTTTCGATGCGGTTCGACCAAAATGACGGGGTCACTATCCACCATAGAGAAGTCTGATGCAGCAACTGAGTACATGACTGCGCTCTACCCGGCACCTTTAACCCTATCCACCGTATGCAGTATGGCGATTGGGTTGGTCGATGGTGACCCCGCGGCATTTAGTGAAAGTTTGGGTCGGTGTCTGCTGGGTCGTCGACGTCATTGTTCTCAATTCTTCTTGGCACTCGCTCCTTTGACGCTTCCAGATGATTTAAAAAGGTCGACGACTTCGCAAGCACCACCCAAACTGTCACTAAATGCCGCGGGGTCGCCATCGACGAAACCAATCGCCTTACTGCAAATGGTGGATACTTTGTTTGTATGTTTCCAGTTTCTGATCAAAGCACTTTATATTGTACGCCTTTCTTTCAGACCAAATTCTTGGGATAATTTTTATGCGACAGTTCTCGGATGTTTCGAAGAGAGCTACGTAGAATGAAATAGCAAACAAAATTTGGTCTCAAGTGATGCCACTGATCGGCTGCGGAGCACAAGAAAATAATGAAAATAAGTTTAGTAATTAAAAATTAAATCCCATCGGACGAAAAATGTCCATCAAAATACTCGGATAAAACGGTTGTCACCCAATGGTAGGCTGACTGACTGACTGGTTATAATAAATACCTATGATGAGATGAAGTTGTAAATTATTCTGAAGCTACACGTACACACAGCGTGGGGTAAAACCGGCCATCTAAGCTCCTGTGAACTTGTTGTTTCAGCAAATGATGATCCAAATCCAACTACATACATACGGTACCTACATATACGTACACAGCTCACTTGATAGAGGAGACTTCAACAAATCGATTGATAAAGCGCATTTGTCACAAATCTGTGCATTGAGATATGCACAGCCTTGAAGCTAGACTTGGTTTCGGCCTACTACCACTACTAGTACTAGTACTAGTACAAGTACTAGTACAAGCTTACTAGTACGTACTACCACTACATGCACTAATTTTGCGTATCGTAATCGTAGCACATGGCAAGAGGGCAGTGAATGCTTGAAGATGCTGTCCAACCACAACACCATGTACAGTGGACGAGGCTATTTGGTTTTGGCTTCAGGCTAGGTAAGCGCACAGCTGTTCCTGTATGGATGACAGCAGACAGGCAGGAAAACTTGTGTTGATTAGTAATGATTAATCAAAGCAATACATGTAAGTAACCATTACTGCTATTCATTTTGGTGGATACTGGATTGGATATGCACGATGATGTCTTTCCGACCCAACTTTGAGCAGCTGCTGCGCTCACAGGGTAGCACAAACAAATATAGGTTACAGGGGGTTAGGTAGCCGAAAAAAACCTGAGGCGCAAAATGCCAAATTCACCTCTTTGCCTGCCACCTTCCGGCATCTCTTCATATCTACCATGCAGTAATTTGCGCCTCTAGAAGCTAAATTTTGGGGCGCAAATGGAAAACTGGGGCGGAAATGTGCTTCAAGTTACCACTTACCTAACCCCCAGGGTTATGATAGGCTCAACATTACTCTAATATGTATGCGCAAAATGGCGGCTCAATTCGGCGCAGGGCGACATCACGAAAATACCCCAAAACATGCAATCCGCTCGACATTTTTCAACAGTCAGCAAAGCAGTTGATCAGGGCTTCAAATGACGCAAAGAGGGATACTGGATGGAACTGGACCGCGGGTGCCGTATTCTATATTTTGTTATTGTTCCTGTATCGAAAAGTCTTCTACTGCTGTACGTACGTACATACCTTCTCTGCTCCTCATGTGCGAATTTTCTGCTTTGCTGGGAAGACTGTGATTGTGACGACATCAAGCGTGACCTTCTGAATGCTCTTTTCGCTGCCGCCGCCGCTTCCAATGCGACCAGTATGCTCGCTTCGTCCTCAGTCGAATTATTCGAATAGTTATGATGAATCATGCCGGCATCTTTTTATTGTACGGTATTTTTATCCGTTAAAAAAGTCACATTTGTTCACAGGAAGGTCACTGAGAAAAACCTCTGCTTTGTAGGCTCAAACACTATGGGGTATGTAAAGTAAAGTAAAGGCGCATGAATGAATAAAGAAGCAGAACGACAGGTGAGTTGCAAGAGTGATGAAGGCGTGGACTGACTGACAATGCCAAGTAGGACTTTTGAATCTCTCGGGAAATTGTCACAATCGCATTCTGGTGAGTTGAGTTGAGTACACAGTTCCCACATACGGCACAGTAATATGTGAACAGATAATCTGGATAATTCAGTGGTTTTATTCGAGTCAGGTAGGCGCATCGTTGCCAAACGAACTGCCGATTGTGTGGAACCACGGCACAACGGTGTAGTACTACACTACGTACTGTATGTATAATATGTGTACTGTACTGTACATACAGTACAGTACCTACGTACGCACCCGTACGCAGCTTTGCCAAAGAAGTTTTTTAGCTCCGAAGCAGCGGTGATACAAAAAGCGATTCCACGTTGTGGTGACAAAAACAAGGAAATCTTTTGCGCAAGCGAAACACGGCACTGGTAGAACTTTCGAGGGCGCGGTGCAGAATGGGTTAAAGCTGAACTGTCAGCTAATCCATTCTGTAAGAAAATTCCGGGCGATCTTCCACTCTGATGCCCCTCATTTGTCTATGTATGTACGGTTAAAAAAGCCTCAGCTGTTGCATACCCAGCATCTGACTTGGTTCTAGTACATTACTCTACCAACTGTAGTTTTTTTAGTTTAGCAGATAGGACCGACCAGACCAACCCGACTTTCTCCCGACCTTCGTAGCTCCTACTGTACGTACGTACTGCAACTTTTGTGCATGCAAAGCCAAACACATATACCTTCTCTGTTTCTTTTCCTTCTCCAATTTCAACCAATTGCTGTTGTTCAGTGCAGTTTCGCTTCGTCCGGAAGAGAGTGGAAAGCGAAAAATGTCCAACATGACGGCAGCTGATCTTAAAGCTCGACTGATAAGTTCGACAGATAAACGCATGGACTAGGTTAGGTACTGTAACTGGAAAAGACTGAATAGGCACGGAACGGGTAGTGTACAGTACAGCGTCTTGAGTAGAATCAGAAGTCTGCTTCTGCTGCCAATGCTGGGAGATTATGCTGCGGTAGTGGTGGTGGTGGTGAGGTGCTAAGCCGACAAAAAGACGTGAACAAGAAGGGGAATCGTCTAATGGCGCCGGCTAGTTAGTCAACCAAACTGGGGGCACAACTGGATACTATAACTAACGTACGTAACTTCGGACTTCTTTACTTTCTACTCTGAGCAAATCGGCGCCAACCAGACCAGACCAGGTTGTGTTTCGTCATTGGAAAGCCGGGTCCAACTCCAAGCGAAAGGTAAAGGACAGAATGAAATGAGTTGCCTTTTGTCAGTTCAGTTCGTTTTCCGTAGCGTAAAATTATGGCTCTTACAGTAGATATCTGAGAGGCGTGACAGCACTTTGGGGATTGTTTTATTCCACTCAGCCAGTGGAAGATGCATGAGGAAAGAGCCGTTAACGTCGTTCGAGTGGATTTGTATGTATTCTGCACTGCAAAGGTGGCTTATCACACTCAGCCAACTGTGGCTTGCTCATCATGAAGGATATCAGGCGCAGAGAAAATAGAGAGATCAATATGGGCAACCTGGGGATTTGACAGAAAATGTCCGTTCCGCTGTCGAATTGTCAAATAAGCATATTACGGAGGCAGCTCACGAGAGGATGCGCAAATGTTTTCGTTTCTGTGTGCGCACTATTTGTGTTTCTAGGTAGGTACAGAATGTAGAGGGAAAGGAGAAGAGAAGCTTCTTGGCTCAGCTTTCAATCCTGCATACAGATTCAGATTACGTATAGTGAAGGGAAGGAAAAGCACTGCGGTGGCTGGTGCGCGTACCTAGCGAAAAACAAAGACTGCAAGCCTACGCATAAAAGTATATAAATTAGCGGAGGCTGTGCAAAAGAATGCAGTAACAACGGCAGAAGATGTTTCGCAGCATCTACAGGCTGTTTCATATGATATGTCACCTATAAAAGTTCTAGTACTCCCGTATTAAGAGATATATTTCAACCAGGTTTTTTTTATTAGAAACTTGAAAATATGCCTGACAAGCACGCAAAATTTTATTGATGGGTCTCAAGTACGAAGGGAATTATGAAGCCTCAAACATTGGGGTCAAAATCGGCAGTGGCGTGAAAAGCCCTCGATTTTTGAAGTCCACATGGAAAGTGGTGAGCTGTTCTGCTCCATTCAAGCATCCATTCCGATCTTCTGGAGCTTACAATGCCAAAACGTAAAGAAAACACTGCCACCATCCCTATGAAGATCCTTGAAAAAGTCCTTCCAGAGTTTTGGAAGCTGGCTGCACAAGCGCTGGAGAACAGAAACGGGCACATCGAAAAATTGGACCTGAAAAGGCATCGCTTGTTTCTTCGTTAATAGTGCGTGTACGTTAATGAAATTTTGCGTGCTTGTCAGGCATATCTTCAAGTTTCTAATAAAAAAAGCCTGGTTGAAATTCCTCTCTTAATACGGGAGTTATTAGCACTGTTATAGGTGACATATCATATGAAACAGCCTGTACATGTATTGTACGATCTCTCTGGCATTGCACTGCGATTGCTTGAGCTTGAAGTTGCGCCTGTGCAGGTAAAAAAAGACGGCAGACTACACGGCACAATGGATTTAGGGACGAGTGGGTTCGGCAGTCGGGCGACTGGTACCTAAACAATGCTAGCTGGTTCACCGTGTAATTGCGATCTCATTTATTGCAACACCAGCTGCTTTCGCACCTCAGAAAGCATGTACGTACGTATAATATATTTTTAATTGTCAACAAACACTATAGGCCTACCAAATACTTTTGGTATAGACAGGCCAGGTCTACATAGTGATAGTACTGTACGTAGATGCACATACTACTGTACTAGTACGTAATGGTAATACGTACACGTATACGTATTTATGTAGGCCATTTCTTTAGAGCGCCCGAACGAAAGCATGTACAGTTTAATACAGTGTGTTATGTAGCCACATAATTTCGCTTGCTGATAGCTGCATAGCGCTATCATGAATATAGCCCATTTCATGTGTACATTATGTTTCTACTTGTCACGTGTCGCGGACTGTACATTTAGCCAATTTTTGTTTTATTTTGTGCCTATCGTGAATACATTAGAACTATGTGAATTGGAGGAGGGCATATTGGGTACAAGCATGTAGAAATTATTCCCAACTGATAGATTTTCCAAAGACGAATCGAATGGTGTGTCACATGCCGTACAAATCGCCAAACTGAAGGAAATAACACCTTATTGCGACTTTCATCAATGTGAATGCATTTTTTACTATGTGAATCAGGCATAAGCATGTCGCAGTGGCCAGCAATCGATAGATCTTTTGAGGACGAATCGAATGGTATGCTATTACTATGTGACCTGAACAATTCATAACGCATTCTTTTCACCTGTCTGTCGTGTCCTTAAGTATTGCTAAAATCAAACAAAAAAACAGCCAAATTTGACAGCTCATAACTCGAGAACCAAAGCGAATTTTAAAAATCTAAAAAAGTCGTATCGAGAGTAGAGTGAGATCTATCTTTTGGGATACCTACCACTCAGATCCGAAAAATATCCAGGGAGGAGTATGAGTGGGAACTTTGCAAACTATTTTTACCACAAAATCGCACTTTTAAGGGTGTCAGAGGCCTTAAACGCAAAAAGTAATCGGACCACTTTGCCAAGATCTTTACATTTCCCATCTTTTAAAAAAAAACCGAGCTCGATCCCTCGACTCGTTGAAAAGTTATGAAGGTCACAAGTTTTCAGTACATAAGAGCGTGACATCATTCAAAAATAGGATTTTCGCTGTAGCGCCCTAACCAGTGGGCCTAATCCAGCTGAAATTTTGCCAGCCGATACGTACCCATAAGGGGCATCTTCGTGTAAAATTTCAGAGCTCAATCCGCCTCTTGGTTCGGGAGTTATGAGCAAATGTGTGTTTTCATTTCCGTCACTCCTATTTACACTTATGACTAAGTAAGGTGGGACGCGCCGAAGCCTCGTTCGTGAGCCTTCTTGAGGTTTCCGCTGGCGCGTCTACCTTGAT
>JASAMW010005807.1:0-58309 GCA_030247985.1 Epsilonema sp. ZAB3_2 | reverse complement strand
TATTCTGCAAAGCTACCGCGCTGCGCATTTTAGCTTCATGTCTGTTGCTCAGTGATGGCTCCCCCCCGCATATGCAAATAATAGCAGGTCCACGGCCTTTGACTATACATTCAGCCGTACTGTCGTTTTGAAACAGCTGAACTGTACGTACAGTGTCCTTTTCTTTTGCTTTTGTCGATTCAAGTGCAAGCTGCTATGTGCTATACGTACGGTACGTATTGTTGTTCGTTTCCGATGTTACCATAGTGCCACTCATATGTATGTGGCCATGGCGTGATGTTTGTGTGTGAGTTCAAGTTGAGTTCTTGGGTGGCTTTGCGTTGCGAGGTAGTCTGCATACGTATGTTATGTATGTATGTAACTGACTGGGTATCTCGGAGTGATCACGATTGTCAAAACGCCCCACCACGCAACTGCGAATGCGAGGTTTGTACGTTCGTTCGCTCACCTTGAACGAGGGAAGGAATGTTGTTTTGGTACGTAACGTACCTGCGCTGACTTCACTATTCGTTATTTCTCTGCACATCTTCAAACCGGTGAAAAAGTGTTAATTTTCGGGATCGTGTTCTTGTCTGAACTGAAAATTACTGGCTACTACCGCTGTCCCTTTCTTTGTACGGCTGCTAACATGTCTGCTGTTAGTACCCTTATTATACGGCCTATAGACAGTACATCAAACGGGCGAAGTGTACTGTACGCTGTACTCTGCTTGCCTGGCGAGCTACTGACTGACACAACCTAGAAATATCTACCTGTGTAAACCGGAAAATTTGTTGCTGAATTCCAGGACGATTTGTACTAGTGACGGACACCCTATGTCTGTCGTTAGGGACTGGTTTCGGTTACTTTGAAGGGTTCACGCCAGGGGATAAGTGTGTCGCCGTCATTTGCTGCGGATCGGGATCCTTGTCATTTTAGCAGGTACCTACCTTGCCGTCTGCCGTCAGGAAGTCGGCTTTTTTAATGTCGCATTTCTTCCTGTTTTCCTCGACTTTTTCTGTTGTTTTGGGCGATTGCTGTTTATTTCCTGCTTTGAGTGCTTATCCTGTTGAATTGGCGCAAATTTGAATATCTTATGGATCAATCATATCAGCTGCTTGTACCTTGTACTGTGTGGAAAGCAGCACGCCTGTTGTACGTACATTTCTCTTTTCTTTGCATTCCTGTTTTGAGTCGCTCTCGTTTCATGCGTGATTGATGGACAATGATCCCATCTATGCCTTGATTTCGCCGTAAAGTCGGTTCATTTTTTCTCGCTCTATTTTGTATTCTCTATTGATGAAGTTGGGAAATGGGAGCATTTTGAGCCCATGTTGACTTCCTCGTTTGAAGTTGGCAATAATCGTTTGTATACCTGAGCAGTAGGTCGCGAAATTATTGTGCGCATGATGAAGAACGAAGGTTTGTAAAATTTGGACGTCGATACTTTGGAATTCTGATGCGCGTTGAGTTGAAAATATACTTTGCACTGTGTTAGAAGAGTGATATGCCATATGTTTCAGGCTGAGCAGTGCGTGGTGTGCACAGCTACAATTTGCAGTAAGAAGCGGAAGTGGTCGAGTGCGATCATATGAACAACTTTGCCGAGAGTCCATCCTTACCTTTACTCGGTGCTGCCGTCGCTATGGGAGTTGGAGCTACTGGCGCCTACTGTCTCTACAACAGCAAATCTGTGCACAAAGTCAAGCCTATTCTCGATCTGCAATCGCAAACTGTCGAGACTCCGGTATGTACTGATTCCTTCATGTTGTGTCTGTTTATGAAATGCGTTGTGCTTGATTCGTCATAACAGTTGAATAAACGACGGTTGAAAGTTCGAATCGTCGTCGTTCGCTGTCATGATGGGTCAAGCCTGTGATGCTGATATCGAAGAAAACTCAAGCGATAGCTTGACAGAACCAAGCCAATATTTTAAAACTTCTTTTTGGAAGCCAGTCTGCGTTTTTAATGGCGATGTTGGCTTGTTTTTGTTAGCTGAGGCGCGGTTTTTTGTCATAGTGCCAAGAAATGCGAGATAATACAGCGGGAACGCTGTCGTTGACGTCACAGCGTCTGTAGGCTTTCGAATAATAGCTGCACCCCGTGACACCAGGCAATAGCAATAGGAGGGGAACTGCTATGTAGCTGGGGGTTCATTTCTCGAAAACAACCAACAGCTGATATGGCAATATATGCAATATGCATAACAAATAATACGCCTTCGTGTGTAGAAGGTCTGCCTATAGTGTATGCCCTACTCCTACCCTCATTTCCAGTGCCCGTTGGGTACGAGAAAGTAAAACTACCACAGTCCGTGAAACTACCTACAGCATGGAGCAGGCAAAGAATCTATTGTAGCCTTGATAGCAATGCTGAAGAGGAAATTATGTAAATAATTCCAGGGCAGGTTGAGAAAGACAAGGCGCGCGGTACGTAGCAGTGCACATGTGTATGTGTGCTTGTTGAATGCGACAGTCAGTCTGCTTCTGCTCTCTCGCTCCCTGGATGCATACTAGTACGCTGTGTTGTGTCTGTTGCTGCAGAATGGGGGAAGGGTGAGTCGTCTGGTGGGTGCTGATGGGAAGCTGGCGGAGTATCTGTTCGAGGATGTGCGCACAGTGTACGATACGATTCGGCGGGGAGCTCGCGTGTCGGAGTCCGGCGACTGTCTGGCTCAGCGACAGAAGATGCCAGACGGCACCGAACCCTACGTCTGGATCAGCTATCAAGACGTACGCATGCACCTTTCATGTAGCGTGTTATGTCATGCGGCGATTGTGGTGATGCCCAATGCATGTAATGAAAAGTGCACTCATGTTCCAGGTGATCCGTCGGAGCGTGGATGTAGGACGGGCGCTAGTGGCCAAAGGCCTTGAGCCCGGACAAGAGACATTTGTCGGCATCTACTCACAAAATCGCCCAGAGGTACAGCACGCAGCTGCAGGATATGATTTCTTCTTAGCCTTTGGAGCGGTAGAGTATGGATGGCGTGTACCCTGTAGCCTACGTGTATGTGTGCGTGTTGCAGTGGATCATGTGCGAGCACGCCTGCTATGAATACTCGATGGTGACGGTTCCACTGTACGATACTCTGGGTCCGGAGGCCTCCACCTACATCATTCAGCACACCAACATCCAGCTGGTCATCTGCGACAAAGCCAGCAAAGCCGAAGGTACATACATGACCATCACACACTGCAAGCACGACTTGTCAACTTTGTGCTCATGTCCACATCATGCCCGTATGTAGTAGGAGTAATGAATGAGTGTGTGTGTGTGTAGGATTGCTCAAGCAGAAGAAGGACTGTCCGTCTCTGCGTCTGATGGTGATAATGGAGGCGGTGAGTGCAGATCTGCGTCGCGAGGCGGAGGCGGAGGGCGTGGAGCTCCTGTCTTTCGCCGACTTCGAGACCCTCGGACGCCAACACCCAAATCCCCCTCCCACCCAGGTACCACCACAAACACATAGCCTATTCATGCGGCGTTCAGATAGCGATTCGACGTACGCGCGTCCAAAATATCCATGAGTGTCTGTGCTGTGTTGCGGTTCAGCTGCTCGTTTCCGGGCATAGGTCGGATATGTCGAACGTGCGTTGGTGGACATTCGTCGCTAATCTGAGCGCGGCATTACTCGCACGATTGACCAATCGACACGGTTGGGATTACGTACAACAACGTTTTCGTTACGTACACTTACGAAAGTATATGCGAGGATGCTTGATGGCTTGGTTGTAGCGTCCGAAGCCGACGGATCTGGCGACGATCTGTTACACGAGCGGGACGACGGGGACTCCGAAGGGCGTGATGCTGACGCATGCCAACATCGTGGCTGATCTGACGCCGGTGTCTCAGTTCAAAAACGCCGGCATCTCCTCCAACGACGTCATGATCAGCTTCCTCCCACTCGCGCACATGTTCGAGCGTGTACTCGAGGTACATACAGACAGACGTACATGTGGATGATATGTATAACATGCAATATTGTTGAAGTGCTCCTATAGCGGGGTGACTCAAGCGAGTACTGCAGTAATTTGTGTCGTTGATTGTAGAATATGGTGTACATGTTGGGCGGCAAGGTGGGCTTCTTCCGCGGTGATATTCGTCTGCTCACCGATGATATCAAAGAGCTTCGCCCTACTTTCCTCCCTGTCGTTCCTCGCCTTCTCAACAGGATATACGACAAAGTACAGTACGTATGCGTTGCTTGCGTCGGCAGTAGTAGTTTGGTTGGATTGCTATGCGATCGGGGGCTGCAGAGTTCAGCTTTGGCATTATTGCGTTATTTGGTTATGGTTTCAGGTTCTGCAAGAAGTGAGCAAAAGCGCGGTGAAAAAGTACATGTTCGAGTGGGCACTCAAGTCGAAGGCGAGCGAGCTGAAGAAGTAAGTTCCCGTACTATATCAGAGTACAGTGTAGCAGAATGTCAGGTACATTGCTGGAGTTTTTCTGTTGTGCTGCAGGGGTATCGTGCGTAACGACGGCGTGTGGGACGGACTGGTGTTTCGGAAAGTGCGGGAGAGTCTGGGGGGTCGCGTGCGCCTGGTGGTGACTGGGTCGGCGCCGCTGTCGGAGACGGTGCTGGACTTCTGTCGCGCCGCCTTCGGCTGCTACGTGGTGGAGGGCTACGGACAGACGGAGTGCGTCGCCGCCGCCACCGTCACTCTAGAAGGAGATCACACCCCTGGTAGGCTACCTGACCTGAGTCAGACATCGGCACGGTATTTGGGGTGGGGGTATGTAATTTGGGGATCTCCAAAATGAGGCTGTGACCGTTTTGGGGTTATGTAGTTTTTTCAATGTATGAACGTGGGGTTATGTGAGGAGGTGGGTAGTGGTGTGCTGTACGTACCCCCAACTGACCCCAGGCCGACGTCTGCAGAGTGTGGAGTTTTTCATTTACCTATCTGATTGATTGAGTGAGAGGTGCCCGCTGAAACTGGGAACTGTTGGAATGTGTGTATGTTGTAGGCCAGGTGGGACCGCCGGCCGTGTGCTGTGAGATGAAAGTGGTGGATGTTCCGGAGATGGGCTACTACAGTCGCGATGGCAAGGGGGAGGTGTGCATTCGAGGGCCGACCGTCTTCAAGGGCTACTACAAGGACGAGGAGAAGACGCGCGAAGTGCTGGACGAGGACGGCTGGCTGCACACTGGCGACATCGGACAGTGGACGACGCAGGGAACCATCAAGATCGTCGACCGCAAAAAGCACATCTTCAAACTGGCACAGGTAGCACATGATCACGCTGAATTCACTATGTATGTAGGCTATAGGTATGCAGCGAAAAATAGGAAGGAACACCGGTGAGGTGAATTCACCATAACGTGAGTTACAACGCAGCGCACCAGTGAGCGGGATTATTTATATATTTTTATATTTTATAATCATATCGCACAGACCTTACGCACGTACGTTACATATATGTACGTATGTCTTTTGTTTTTGTGCAGGGCGAGTACATAGCGCCGGAGAAGATCGAGAACGTGTATACGCGGAGCAGTCACGTGGCTCAGGTGTTTGTGCACGGGGAGAGTCTGAAGTCGAGTCTGGTGGCGGTGGTGGTGCCGGACGCGGAGACGCTGCCCCGCGCCGCCAGCAAGGAGTTCCGCCACATTCCCTCCGACGCCAGCATGCAGCAGCTGTGCGCGGACCCCCAGGTGAAACAGCTCATCCTGGACGACATCATTCGCATCGGAAAGCAGTCCGGACTTTACTCCTTCGAACAGGTACCTACCTATCACCAAACATACCTTCGTACCACGGAAGCGGATGTTATGTACATGACATAGTTGCGTGCTTCGTACAGTATCTTGTGCATGCACGTCTGTTGGTGGCAAAGGCTTGGTAAGTGTATTTTCAGGTGAAAGATATCTTTCTGCACCCCGAGATGTTCACAGTGGCGAATAATTTGTTGACACCGACGCTCAAGGCGAAGCGACCGGAGCTGAAGAAGGAGTTTCAGCAGCAGATCCAAGCCATGTACTCCGCTCTCATCTGATTTGACTCACCGTCGCCATCATATCCATCTACCTACCTACCTACTACCATTCATCGACCACGTGTTTCTCTGTAATTGTGTCAATGTAGGTACGATCGTATGTTTCTGTATGCTACGTGCCACAGTAGTGACGCGCTCACGCCTATCTCAGCAGCATCAGTTGCACAGTCATCCAAAGCGCAGTAAAGCACGCGTAATGCCGCTCGCTCTTTTATCAGTATTTTGGCATACTCCTTTGAATGGCGAAGCATGGTATTTTAGTAGTAGCGCCATTCATTTCGCGTGATCTGCCGTATGTGTCTGATGCTTTTTCATTCGTTCTTATCTAAGGTCAGGTGTACCTACGTAGTAAATTTACAGCTGCATAACCATAGGGTCAAGCTAACATTTTCATTTGTTACTGACACGTTCTGCGCTGACATATTTGCACAGCTAACGTGGGTTTTTCTACTCTGTACTAACATGTTCGCTCCTTGTTTTGCAGCTGTAAGAAACGTGTGTGATGACTCGTAGGTTTTCCAATTTTATCGAATATGTGCGTACGTACATACACGTACAGTATGTGTTCGCTTCTGTGTGTTAGGAATATATTCGTGTACACGGGATCAGCTTAGGCATATTTATTCTGCGGGATGAACTTCAAAATTTCCTGTACATGCTTGATTATTCGTTGAGTAAGTACACATGAGTAAGCACTGTTACCTGTTAGGTTAGGTATGTACATACACGTATCTTCGGCTTTGTTGCTGAAATATTGTCACCTGTTCAATAGTTTATGATTTTTTTACATGCACCGGTGATTCTACACAGTGGACTAGACAGAATATGCTAATACCAATACAGTATGATTATGATAAAACATTAACTTATGCCGACAATAATGCTGTACTAAACTCACGCAGCTCATGCACTGCACTATTATGGCACAATGGACCAAGCAGATCTCTTTGGCAACTACAGACTGAAACAAGCGAGCGAACTCGAGAAAGGATCAATCAGAGATAAACCAAATAGCATGCAAAGACTACAAAGCTGTCAAACTACTACTTGTTTCATCCTGTTCTTCAGTGTGTTGAAGAGCACTTCTCTGGAAATGCACCTTAGGTACCTTTTTATGGTCCAGCAGCCATTTTCCAAACATATTGGGACTTCCGCATTACATTGCTGACCAGTTTGCAATTTAACCCCTCCTGTATGCTGAGATACGGCTGATGGTAGGCCCAATTTTCCCCCCACTTGCCCGCCACTTTTTTCAAAAATTCTTAGCATCATTCTACTCCATTTTCTTTGCAGATTTCGGTTTGGGGCATGCCCCTTCGATATTTTGATGAAAACACCATAAAAATTCACGAAAATGATCAAATTAGCCAAAATTACCGCGTTTTGGACTATATCACGCCATATTCATCAAAATATCGAAGGGGCATGCCCCAAACCGAAATCTGCGAAGAAAATGGAATAGAATGATGCTAAGAATTTTTGAAAAAAGTGGCGGGCAAGTGGGGGGAAAATTGGGCCTACCAGCAGCCGTATCTCAACATACAGGAGGGGTTAAATTGCAAACTGGTCAGCAATGTAATGCGGAAGTCCCAATATGTTTGGAAAATGGCTGCTGGACCATAAAAAGGTACTAAGGTGCATTTCCAGAGAAGCGCTCTTCAACACACTGAAGAACAGGATGAAACAAGTAGTACAAAGCTAGAACGAATCTGACCCTGAAGTCGAAGACAATGCGATGTCCGTCCACTCATTCACCACTGCGTAGTTTTGTACGGGAGATGCATGCACAAATCAATCGGTAGCCGTCGGGGTGCTGCGATCCACAGTGGGTTGTCTCACGTCTTCGGCTCGGATGATATCAAACAAGCTCTTCCTCGGTCCGTCCACCGGCGTTTTATTGCCCGCCGCCGGATTGTGTTTGACCGTGAGCTGATGCTCTTCGGAACTGGCCGCGTCGTCGCTCCAGGTGTCCAGGGGCGTGGCCAGTCCGGTCCTGGCGGCCTCCTCGTCCCGCTCTCCGGCAGTGGCGTCCACCAGTCTCACCCTGGCGCCGCCGCCGCCGCGGGGATTGGGCGACTTGGACTTGCTCTGGTGTCGGCGCCGCCCGGTGCCCGGACTGACGGTGCCTGCGCGGGCGCGACGCGACGGCGGCGCCAGGACGGCGGCCTCTTCGTCGTCGTCCTCCGTCACTCGCACAACCTCTGCCGGCTTCTGCCACTTGTACCCTCCTCCGCCCGCCGCCTCCGCCTCCTCCTCCTCAGTCTGCAAGCGCTTCTTGGAGGAGGCGGACGGCAGGCGCTTCGACCGCCGCACACCCAACATATTCCCCGTGGAGCCATAGACCGACGCCGTGCTGTCGCCGCTCGAAGCGTCGTCCTCCGCAGTTTGCCCTACAGTCAACCATACACTTTTCACGTAGACAGGGATGGACAAACAAAGGGACCGAGGAGTGGAATATGACGCTCAGCGTGCTGAGGCAGAAGGTAGCACCTTCGTTGCTATTTATCAATTCCTGACGCAGGACTGCGCTATTCAGTTACGTACGTCTATAGTATAGTACAGAGCTGAAACATGATGCAGGTAGGCATACATGTACATGTATTACACGTTCGCTCCACATGCATACCTACGCACGTATAATGTACCTTGGACGTCCCCTTGCTCTTCTTTCTTCTCCTCATTCTCCTTCACCTCCTGCACTTTCTGTAGCAGAAGCGTGTCCACAATGGAGTTTCTCTTGCCGGTGCTGGTGGGGGGATTGGGCGACAACTGCTTATCGCTGTCTGCGGCGGCGCCGAGAGCGAAGTGTACGACGGAGGAGCGCGTGCTGTTGCTCACATCCTGCTGGACGTCGCCGACGAACTCGGTGGAGTCGAACTTGCCGAAGCGCTCCTCCAGCCACTGACTGTGCTCCTCCGCCTCCTTCAGCTCCATGGACTGCGTGCGACCCCCGCTGGCGCCCGACCAGTGACCGCGTCGGTAGCGCACGGAGGAGGAGCGACCCGCGCTGGCCACCGAACTTCCGCCCCCCGCCGCCCCAGTGCGCGGACTCGGATCTGCAGACACCGAAGCCGGATGCAGAGGCGGAGGCGACGGAAAGGCGGGCGAACTGAACGGCTGCTGCTGCACACCGCCACTCGTCTCTCGCAGGCGCTCTATCAGCAACTTGAACAGCGTCCAGTCGCCAAGGCTCATCTGCAATTCTCATCTGACTGAATGCTGTTCCTTCTGCCTGCCTTACTTCACCAAAACCTGCCTGTGTTTACTCACAGTATGTACCAGGACTTTACCAAAAAAAAAAAAAAAAATGTTTTTAAAATAGTTGGTGTCGTTTAAATATATTATACATTTAAATTTTAATATGATATCGTATCAATCAAAACAAGAATTTTTTGAAGGTAATATGCGCATCTCTAAAGGACCCATAGCATGTTTTATATGTACCCACCGAGAATAAAGCAATTTGGTTGAACAGCACAGGTGTACGAATACTGCATCTGGTGTACTTTTAACTCCGTCTTGACGGCGTCCAGGTCGCAGATGCAGAGTACGAGGCCGGAGAGATTGGCGTCGCAGATGCGCTTGGCGTACGCGTCCTTCTGCGCCTCAGAAATCACCGTCTTCCTCATCACTTCCGCCACCTGCTCAGGACTCATAGCGCTGAGTCGAGGAAGCCGCGTCCACTCCTCAGAATCCTAAACATCTGCACGTATGTAACGTGTCTGTCTGTATTCACTACGCCTCACATAACGCTGCGTTCTTTGTCAACCAACGACTACAAACACACATCGTGTGCTGCTCATGCACACCGATGCATTCATGTGCATGTGTATTTGGTGAACACAGACCAACCTTGAACAATTGCAACAGCGGGGCAGACAAAGGCGGTACGAACGGAAGCGGAGCCTCCATCGCGGCTGGAGTTTGCAGAATCAATGGCGTTTCCAGGGACGTGGGTCTAAGTCGATCTTTGTCTCCAACGTAGAAACTTTCCGCGCGTTGGAAACTGGGACGCAGAGGCACCGCGCCTCCAGACTCAATGCTCATCCGCCTCTCTAGAACAAGTCCATATTCATTACTGCACTGCGAAGCTGGATTGATGCGAGATAAGATAAGTACAGCAGCAGGCTACGTACCTTTGATCAGCTTGCGTATGTAGGGATCCAAGCTGGATGTGCAAGGAACGAAGTTGCGCATATGCCCCACCGTCAACACCTTCTCCCCTTTCGACGATAGAGTGGCGGCCTCCAGGAAAGATTCGAGATTCTCCGGATTTCGATCGATATCGCCCAATCGATCGTCAGAACGAAGAGCCGGCAGCATCAACTTCACTCTGCAGCAAAACACACACATTGCATGGCATTAGCTTCCGAGGCCAGTAATCTTATGCAAACTGGCCGACGAGTTTGACCAGTGTTGTCCTCGGCCCGGCACATGGCGTGTGCCTAGAGTCCAGCGCTGTGGTTTGGGTTCACTTCCGTTTTGCCACATCCGGCTATTATCTTACGGAACAAGACACAGTATCTATTATGATTTCCTTCTTACATGTCATAAACTTCCTTGACGAGCACTCCGTCCGCGACGCCTGGGGTTTCTTCGCAGTAGTGGATGATCCAAGAGACGCGATAAGGCCACTGCTCCACCAGGCTCAACCACTGGCCCAGAAGGACCCAGCTGAACTCGATCTCGAAAGCTCGCATCAGTCGTCCTACATAACATATACGGCCCAACAACTAATCATATCCACATAAAGATAGTATTACACTGTATGGAGCCGACAGCTAAAACGCGTGGACACTGTTCACCGGTGAGATTGAGGGTGTTGGTGAGTCGCTTGACGCTTCTGGGGTTGAGATTGGAGAAGTAGTCGTCTCGAATGATGGTCTGACTCCAGGGCGCCATTCCACTGCCGCCGCCCGCCGAACCCTGGAGAGCGAAACTGGGATGGCCCCCACCCGCCTGCGACACCCCGCGACGACCTTCCGCCAACGACAAGTACGAGCCGTAGTAGGTCTCTTGTCGAAAATACTACACACAACACAACACAGGATGACAAAACCGTACGGTAGAAAATGCCGAAAGAAAAGCTGTTTACCCGGCTTTTCCACTGCTCCAAGCTCTCCGCTCGAACCCTGAGCTTCTCCTGCAAGCGCCTCAATGCGGCGTTCTGCAGGTAGAACGGCATATGCACCACGTTCTATGAATAAAAGAAACAGGCCAGCTTGCTGTATCCATTTCCAGTCAGGCAAAGAAGAAGACAAACACGCACTGTACACAGGTACTCAAAACACTACAGGACAATGCGTTTTGTTCTCGCTCCCTCTGTCTGTACTTTCAGATAGTCGTATCCACTGAGTTCGGTGCCACTGAGAGCGCTGCGTATGTTGTGATTGATGGCTGAGATGATGATATGAGGATCGACAGCAATGATGACAACAAAAGGCCGGCGCTGTCGACAGCAGAAGAGCAATTCCAATGCATCCAACGTCTGCACCATCCGCTCCTGCTCACAGTTGTCCAGGCCATCCACGAACACTACCCTGCACAACGCACAGGCCAACAATTTACGCAGGCCTACTAATCAATATCGGCAGAAATGCTGGCCTGCATTATCGATTACTGTACACACCGCCAAAGACACCTCTTGTCACACAGAGCAAGCGACGTACTGCAGTATTCTTGGCTTACAGACGTGTTTGGCTGCGCGTGAATCCGTCCATCGTGCCCACAACATCCGAGATAGAGTCCACCTCTTGTTGCAGAAGCTGCATGAAGCCTGAAACCCTCGCCTCGCTCCATCATACGCAACCTCCTGTTGTACGGCAACCAGACGTCGGCCTGGGGTCAGCTGGGGGTATGTACAGCACACCCCCACCCACCCCCTCACATAACCCCACTCCCATATATTGGAAAAACCACACACCCCCAAATCTCACAGCCTTACTATGGAGATCCCCAAAATTACATACCCCACCCCGAATTCCGTGCCGATATCTGGGCAACAAGCACAATCAATCGAACCTTCAAAGCGCAGTCTGTCCAGATGCTGTATGGCCTGATTCAGGCGACGTCTCGGAGTATTGATGAAGAGACCAGTGAAGAGGATGGCGAAGGGGTAGGAGCCGAGCAGAAGAGTCAGCGCCAATATCACAACTGCCGTCACCACACTCGCAGTACGACGCGTCTCCTCAGATATCAAATGCACACCGAGTGGAGCGGTGCCGTTCAGAGGAACCCCTTCTTCTCCAACACCGCCGCTGTGGCCGATATGGTGAGCGTAGTTGGCGAGAAGGAAGAGAGAAAGCAAGAAACCGACCACCAAGCACAGACAGTACAGCAGCACTGGAACGCCGCAAAAGGCCCGCGTCTTCTTGTGACTGCTGTGCGCTGAAAAGAGTGAAGAGCAACAGAATCCTCTACAGATCAACACAGACAGACAGCTCAGCTCGCCGTGTTGCATAGCAGAGAGAGATATTGTATTTTACCCGGCTCTGATCTCAGTGTCCAAGAGATACGAGTGGCCCAGCATCCGAAGTGAGCTTCCACTGCAGATACGAGAGTAGTCACGATCTTCCCGATCGCCTCTTCCCCACCCACGCTCGAAAGACGGTGGTAATCGGCGAACAAAAAGCTGGACACACACAAGCATCTCTACTCTATGCTCTTTATGATGAAGTTATCACTGTTCAATCGTGTGCCAGCACTTACGACACGGGACAAGCAAGCAAGTCCTTTTCGCTGAGAGTGGGCGGATGATAGAAAAGCACGGTAGCGAACAGATGCAGTTTAGCCAACAGCTGAGCCACTCGACCACCCATCGACATCACGCTCACCCAGTTGCGCACTCGATAACCGTACAGCAGCACACCTAAAAATCAAAGTACACCTACGACCAATAATGCCTAATCAGGTACCGTACAATGTTCGTAACCTACGTACATACGTCACGTACCATAAGCGAGCAGCATAAGAGCGTCGAAAGCAAGGCCGGCGCACAAGGCAGGAATCCATCCGTGCCACTGACGAGTGGGGCCTCCACCAAGCCCAACGAGACAGAAGACAATAAGGCTGAGCAAAGAGCCCAACAGGAGCACCAACAGCACCAGCCACCAGCTCCATACTAACTCCACCGTCTCCAACCAACTGCGTGAAAACAGCGTCATCGCCTCTGCAAACACCACAACAATAAACGGCGTACACATACACAAACGGGCACATGGCAAGAAGGAAAAGCTTTTTACCCTTCATTTTGTTCAGTAGAAAAGATTTGCCCGACCCCCACTTGGCGTACAGGCCGATATTGAGAGGAAGACTGAGGTTGGGCTCGCATAGAATATCTGCCAGCACATTGCTGTACACATCGTAGCCCATCATCGCCTCCACCTGTGTCTGAGATTCCACAGGACCTGAGCGAACAAATAATCAAGCATGTACATACGCCTACGTACATGTACAGAGAGAAAAACCGAAAAAGGTTCCCGATGACCAATAGAGCCAGGTTTACGGCCTGTAAAAAAGGGCACGACAACTGAAACAGGTGACTCCATATTGCGGCCACGACAACTGATATGCAGGTGACTCCATATTGCAACTCTACGAACATACCAAATATGTGGGGCAGAATGGGTTCAGAGTGGCTCTGATCGATGCTGTACGGCGTCTCCCCAGCAGAATTGGGTCGATAGAGAAGGCGAGAGTCCTTGGGTCGAGCGAGCAGGATCTGGGTGAGCCGCTTGCTCCGGGCGCGCAAGGCCAAATGCAGCGGATTGTTGCCCAGCGCGTCTGCCGTCGACACCTTCGCGCCACTCCGCACCAACATCTGCGTGATCAGCGCGTGACGACTGCGAACGCTCCGCAGTAGCACCGTGTCACCTTCCTGAATCGAAGAAAAGGTCACACACGTGTGTTACTCTCTCACGGCACATCACAAGGAACAATACTGTAGGCCCTACACCATGAAATAATCGCGAACGCATTTTATCTTCGAACACTTTGAACCCACTTGAACAAAAAATGTGTTCGAAAATAAGATGGTTCGAATCAATAGTATTGCTATTGTTTACAATACAGCCTGAGCTCTATGTTCGAAAATTTCGAATGAGTGTTCGAACCAAGTGACCCCCCTCTCTGTTCGAAAATATTTGTGCGTTCGAAATGTCATGGTTTACAGTAAACAGAGGATGCTTACGTACGGGTGTTCTCAGCTCCAAGTTGGGTCGACTTTCAAGTAGTGCCAGGACTATATCGTGATAGCCTTTGTCCACCGCAACATGCAAAGCAGTTCGACCGTCCTGCAATACAGTACGTGTCGATTGAACCCTACTACTACGTACGTAAGTGACTGCGGACGCCGAAGCTCACCGCTCCTCGCGCGTTCACATCCGCGTAGCTATTGAGTACCGCATTCACCACCTCCAAATGCCCACTTCTCACAGCCAACAACAGCACCGGGTCACGACGCTAAATTAACACACGTAGTAAATACAGTAGAAAATTGCACGTGGAGTGGCAAAAGAGAGCTCGTTGGTATACCTACCCTATCGGCCACATTGACGTAAGCTCCAGATTCGAGCAAAGCCTTAGCGATCTCCACGAAACCCTCTCGAGCAGCAACGCTCAACGCCGTACATCCATCCTAAAAATAGAAAGAAGACTACAACATACGCCTCCATCAATCTACAGAAATGTCATTACAGAAGAGAAAATAGCTCTACTGTAAGTACTACGCATTCGTCCGTACCTCGTCAACGGCATTGACATTTGGCTCGTGTTGCAGCAGCAGATCAACCACATCCACGAAATTGCCTCTTGTCGCCAATATGAGCGGAGTCGCCGCATACTGAACACATATACACATAGAATTCACGACAGTATAATTGATTGGCGCACGATGTGAGCAGTGCATATAAATTACACTCTCTCCAACCATACTGACCATTCCGGCGGCATTGACATCAGCGGAAGCGGAAAGCAACAACTGCACAATCTCCTGATAGCCCTTTCGAGCTGCCCAAATCAGCGGAGTATTGCCAAACTACACATACACATGCCACTGTTTGTTAGGCTCCTGCTTCCTGTGGTGTCTATGTACTTGTATCGCGCATCATCATACAAGTACAGAAGAAAACACACCTTATCCGCTGCATTCACTCTGACATTTCCAGCGTTCAAGAGCAGCCTCACAACCTCCGTGAATCCGCGACCACAAGCATACGCCAACGTCGTCATTCCATCCTGTAATTAGCAAACGGTAAGCATGAACAAGTACAAACAGTACTACAGTATGTAAGTGTGCGTACATACATCATCTCTAATTTCAGGAACGGTTCCTTTGTCCAGAAGAAGTGCGAGTACATCCACACGATTCTTGTAGGCAGCCCAAGCCATTGCTGTCCAACCTACCTGAAATAACTCATTTTTCACATAAGCGATAGCGCATGAACAGGTACGCTTTATGTTCACCACATGGCGTGTTCTTAACACTTCGAGCTAAATGCTTTACCCCGTCAGGCTGCTCAATATCTGCGCCCGTATCCAATAACATTTGAACAATCTTCAAAAACCCGTTGCGGGCAGCGTTCAACAATGCACTCCAAAACTCCTGAAAATATTACGCACACCCCAACGCATTACATACAGTAGTACACATCCCAAACATTTCGTTGTACTAAAAGCGATGTACGTACGATAGCAAGAAAACTGTCATACGTTATCCATAGCATCAACGTCACAAGCGTCCAATGAGCAAAACATTTCCACTAGAGATTCATGTCCCAGTCTACTTGCCATCACAATGCCAGTTTCACCGGTCTACGTAACGAAAGGGCGCACAGCTATTTCTCGAAGTACAAACGTTCATAGCATGGCCTGTATGTTGAATGTTGGAACACCTTACCAAATTTTGCACATTCACGTCAGCAATTTGTTGCGACAGCACAGCAGCTCTGACTTGATCGAGATTCCCTTCCTCCACGTGACGAAAATACTTGGACGTCTTCTCGTCCAAAACTATGCTTTCTTCCTCATCCATGGTTGCAGAATCCCGGTCAACCACTCTCGACCTCATCAGCTGCTGTTTCGACATACCCGCCATCATGATCTCTTCACTATTCTTCGTTACATGTTACCAAGGAGCTCCTTGATGTTACATACAGCTACTAGGCGGCGATGGCGAAGTCGGTTCGTTTTCTTGGTTCGTTCATCACGTCTAGCCCAAGTGCCACCGTCATCATCTACACAAACGTGTACTCCTAGGTAAATTTGTTTTAGGAGTACGTGTCGTGTAGCGCGGTCGTTTTGAATGATGCTGTGAGGGACGTGAGGGAGAGAAACATCACGTCTGGGCACGCAAAGAACGAAGGCAGAAGGACTGGTGGGGCGTTTTTGACCCGAATCGGCAGAGTTTTATCAGTGTGAATTGTCAGCACAAGCGGTTTTATCATGCTCACTGATAAGGACTCATGGCCCGTTCACAACGAACGCTGTCAACGCAGATATCGACGTTCAACGCAGATATCGACGTTCGACGCAGATATCGACGTTCGACGCAGATATCGACGTTCAACGCAGATATCGACGTTCGACGCAGATATCGACGTTCAACGCAGATATTGACGTTCGACGCAGATATTAGCGATCGCAGAAAAAAGTAGCAAACATCGACGAAAACTTGATGGAAATACGTACGTACGTACGTACGAAACAACATCATCATCTATGCCGGCGTTATTATTGGAGAAAAATAAAGATTTGAGTAGCTTTCCATAATCTGCGTTGAACGTCGATATCTGCGTCGAACGTCGATATCTGCGTCGAACGTCGATATCTGCGTTGAACGTCGATATCTGCGTCGAACGTCGATATCTGCGTCGAACGTCGATATCTGCGTTGAACGTCGATATCTGCGTTGAACGTCGATATCAGCGTTCGTTGTGAACGGGCCATCAGTTTGCAAGTACTGTTCGAAGCTTCTCCCATCCAGTCAAGCGTTGTGGAACCACATAGGCAGGAATCATAAGGAGGAAAAAGAGCAAGCCGCAGCTAATGTGGAGAAGAAATATTCATGTGAATTCTGCCCGAAATTATATTCGACGAGGATTAGGCTTCACCTTAGGCAGAGGCTTTAGGCTTAGGGTTAGGCTTAGGCTGAGGATTAGGCTTCACCTTAGGCAGAGGCAATCTGGGGGCAAATTTTGGGGGAAATTTTTCTTCTCGACCTATCCAATCCACTAGGCATTTCGTTATGAGCAGAACGACAGTTTAGTAGTTTTACTTACGTAGCTATTGTTGATTTCGACAAGCATTTCGACAAACAAGCACAAAAACATCCTCGCCGCCCAGAGATCGCCCATCCAACGAGTGAAGAGTGCGCCCAGACTGGATGAGCTGCTCTCCTACAACAAGAACTCTGATGCACTTCCAGTTGAGCCAGTTACTGATGTGGAAGTCGCATCCTTCGATGCTGGAGAACACCGCGCCTTCATCTCTCGCGCCATGCATCTATTTAAGCTCAACGCCAAGTATCCTCCGTCCATTCAAGGGGAGGTGCGGAAGGAGCTGGATAGTATTTGACCAAATGTGTCCCGACTCGGTGCAGTGCGGAATTTTAAACTTTCGATCGAGTGTAACCAGCGCCTTGGAGAAAAGAAACTTTGATCTCGCTCAGTCCTACGTAGACACAATGAACGAGCTGTTCTAAACGTGGTAAATGTGTTTTTGTTTGTTTCTTGATGCTTCTTGTGTAAACTCAGCATGAGGAGTAACACTTCATCGATCACCACGCCATCTGGCGAAAGGCGCGGCAACAGTAAAAAAAATGCGACGAAAAATGCGACGAAGCGACAGAAACGCTACATGAACGCCTAGAGCACACACGCCTTGGATGAGTATAGGAATACATGGAAAAGAATAAACAGGAAATTCAAATTCTGGCAGGTCCGGTTTTCAAGAAAAAGGCTGTTTCAACAAGTGCGGCAACGACATTGGGTGTTTGCGATGGAACAAATAAGCTGAGTAACTAATGTTGGGCTTGATGGAAGGAGGCATGAAAGTAGAAGTTATTCTGCAAAATTCTGTGTTGATAACTCTTGTTGCGTGCGAAAAAACGGGAAAATTTGCGCAGCGAAAATAAGAAAAGTGTTTCGTTTTTAAACCGCTAGAGGCGTGGTGATCGATGAAGTCTTATTCATGTCCTTGAGTTTACTACAGATTTACGTTTACGTGACTTTTTTATACAGTGCATTTTCTTTGTCTTACATATGTTTCATATTTTACTTTGTTACGCGAAAAACGGTATATCACGTACTCCTAATACAAATTTACCTAGGAGTACACGTTTGTGTAGATGATGACGGTGGCACTTGGGCTAGACGTTCGTTCATCATCTATCTGTCTATCTTCCTTCCATTTCCTGTCCATGCAATGCATTTGATAAAAGGCCCACCAGAAATATGGCCGTGCTTCGTCACGGCGACAACTCGTTTTTGTGTTGGGTGGGCCCTATAAGTAAAAACAACAAGGCGGCTCTGACGACAATAACACAGTTTACAGGCAATAATGTACATACCTTGATTTGATGCCGAGGAAGGGTCTGTCTAAAAGGCTGACGTTGACGCTGACGCTGATGCTGACGCGGTGACTAAAAGGCTGACGCCAGCTGACGCTGACGGTTACAATTCTGAACAAAAAATGCAAACGGTGCAAAACTTTTTTCCAGAAAATTGCGTCAGCGTCAGCATTTTAGCCTGGAATAAATGACAATCAAGTTACATTGAAGACTATTGATCACAAAGAGGTTAGTTAGCAAGCAAGTAAACATTTCTGAAATAGGAAAACAGGAAATATGAACAAGCAGCAGTAATTGAAAATGCACAAAAATTGACATCAGCTGACACTGGCATAGTGACCATTTATGAAAGGTTTCTAATGATGCAGCCAGCTAGCTGCATCCTTGGAAACACTTCTCTGACAAAAATGGAAAACAGGAAGCATTTGCTCAACTAAGCCTTAGCCTAAGCCTAAGCCTAAGCCTGCTGCTTGTTCATTTTTCCTGTTTTTCTACTCCAGAACTGTTTACTTGCTTGCTAACTAACCTCTTTGTGATCTGTAGTCTTCAATGTAGTTGATTGGCAATCATTCCAGGCTAAAATGCTGACGCTGACGCAATTTTTAGGAAAAAAATTTGCACCGTTTGCATTTTTTGTTCAGAATTGTTATCGTCAGCGTCAGCTGGCGTCAGCCTTTTAGTCACTGCGTCAGCGTCAGCGTCAGCGTCAACGTCAGCCTTTTAGCCAGACCCGCCGAGGAAGGAGGCTAGCAAGCAAGCAAGGCAAGATCCAAGACAAAAGTGGTTCGAAAATGATGGAAGAAGTGGCGATCGATGATGAAGGAAGGAAGCGGAGGGGCAGCGGCGACAGTCTTGACGCCGAAGAGCCCGAATTGTCTCATCCTTCTCCTCCTGAACAAGAAAGATGGGCACCCAACGGAGCATCAGCGCCATCTGAAGATGGAACAGCCTTCAATCACCATCGAGACATGTACGCTTATTTCTATCTTTCATTGTTTTGTGTTAGGTATTGTACTGATTGCACGTTAGCTTCTGTTGTGTCCTGCACTATTCATTGTCTTGTTTCAAATTGGCATGTTTTTTATGAGTGTTTCGTGGCTTTTCTGTTAGCTTGTTGTGGAATGAGTTGACGTTTTTTGCAGGGATGATCCTTCTCCTCATCTGGGCAGATTGCAAGAGCTGGAGGAAGAGCAGGAACAGTTGAATGCGTCCTTATTGGCGCTAACCACACACTTTGCTCAAGTGCAGTTTCGTCTGCAGCAGATCAGCAAGGCAAACGCGGAAGACAAAGAGGTATTCACCGTACATCTGGTGCCACATTCAGATAAGCGGCCGGAAGAGTGGTCAATCAACTACCGTTGTCGGGCGTAAGCCCCTTATCTGAACACGCGGTCGCATGATACGCAAAACAATACCAGTTTTATTGGCATACGCTTATTGGAACAAGGAAGGTTGCCTTCTCTCTTGTAGCGTCTTTTGAAAGAGCTGGAGGAGTTTGCGTTTCGTGGGTGTCCGGACGTGATGGAAGTGAAGCGGAGTCGACGCACTTGGCACAGTAACGCCCCAGGGGAGAAATCAGCGGAGCACGAAGCGATCATGGAGAGACAGCGCGCTAAACAACTACAGCTCATCGGACAACTCAAAGACCAACTAGAAGACCTGGAAACATTCGCTTACGAAGTATGCTAACAGTACCTGTGTACGTACGGGTGTGCACTCTCCCCTCAGACCGCGTTATTACTGGTGCCCCGTTACTTTGTAGTCCTCTGTATTGTATGGACTTACACAGTGGTCCACACGCGCCATAGAAAGTACGGCGCGTACAGTTGCGAAAGGAGAGGAGGAGACTTGGCACGCAGCCAACTGCCGAAAGAGGACTTTTTTTCGCAACTGTCTACGCACGTGCCGTACAGTGTACAGTAGGTTCGCTAATACAGAGGACTACAAAGAAAAGGTGCACCAGCAAAAACGCGGACTGATGGTCAATTGCGCAGATAATTGCGCACACAGTGTTTCGCATCTTTCCAATACCGTGTGGTGGTACTGTTGAAACCTGAGTTTATCACGTACGCAAAAATTATCCACTTTGGACCCACCCTCGCGTTCTGCCACTAGCTGTGATGGGTCCCGCAACGAATGCATCTAAAGAGTACGGTAACGACGAAGCGCGCAGCTTTTTTGTTTCTTCTTTTCTTCGTTTCTTCTCTGCTCGCTGCGCGCTTCGTCGTTACCGTACTCTTGCAGACGCATTCATGGCGGGACCCATCACAGCTAATGGCAGAACGCGAGGGTGGGTCCAAAGTGGATTGAGCTCTGCATCGTAAATTTCGCTCGTTCTTGATTGAAGCTTAGCCCATTCAGCCTACTTTGTTGTGATTTGTTCTGTTGTAGAGTGGAGAAGGTGGTGTACCGTCGAGCGCGCTACTAGAAAAGCAACGCGTCCTAATCGATCAACTGAAGGACAAGATGGAGTACGATTTTGGCGGCATCGATCAGCTCAGTTCGGAAGAAATACAAAAGCACGTTGAACACGCCGTGAAAAAAGTAAGAGTCATCGCTCATACATTAGTAGTGCACTGTACAAGTGTTGAGTAAACTCACGGTGTTTGAATTCTTCGAGTTTTGTTATGCGTTTTGAGTTTTCTCACATGTTCACACAATCGAGAAGGAAAATTTGCCGAATGTGCCAGGGAATCGAACCCTGGACCTCTCGAGTTCCAGCCGAGCGCCTTAACCATTTGACTACACACTCGGATGACCTCAGTCACACAATTTCCCCCAAAGCTGTCTGCGTAAGAATAATGATGATATTCTTTTTTCAGTTGGTGAACCCAGGGAAGGTGAAGGAGCAACTGGTAACCCAGTTGAAGACGCAGATCACAGATTTGGAGCGATTTATCGAATTTCTACAGCAGGAAGGCGGAGGCGGAAAGCCGCTAGTCTGCACTTGCGGCGGCTCTGTAAGCTTAGCTTGTAATGAGCAGCAGCTATTGGAGATCTGTATGAGTCACGTTCACCGTTTTTAGCCTGATTCAGAAGCATCAAAAAGCTGCGCGAAACATTCGCTAGCAGCCTTTAGAGAGCAGCATCTGGGCAAAAGAAGAGAGCGGCTGGATTCTGAGGGACTGGTCAACAGCATCACTGCTTATGTTCTTCAGCAGATGGGTTGTGGCGGCCGCAAGTTTCAGAAGAACGAACTCAAGAAAACTGACAGAGGAAATCATTGGGGGTAAGTAGGAGAGGCTGCGCCTTCTATTTTTTATTCTTACGTTGATTACTCAAAAGTGCAATGTGCCTACAATACAATGTGTTCTTTGCAGAGATTTGCGCGCGGCCCTGGAGATAGCGGTGGATAGGCTAATAGAAGTGATGGATGCGCATAGAAAGGACGAAGCGCCGGCAACTCTCAATCCCTACAATTCTGACGAAGAGGAACTCGACGTACCTCTAGATAGGAAAGAGATTGTTCGATAGAGAGCGTCCCACTGTGTCTCCGGTGTATTGTAGGATGTATTCGAGCATTGTCATGAGGAGATTGTTACCTGTCTGCGCAAGGAGTTGGCACCTGCCTTACGAGACTTGCTACAACATGGAATGATAGACGCTGTATGTACGTATAGTTACCCTGCCCTATCACGATGCACTGCCTTGTGTAGTCGTCCCTGTGTTGCTGTGTAGAATGCGGCATCTGTATCGGGGATGGGCGGCGGAATGTTGGGTTGTTTTCCGGCGCGGTCTCGCAGGACGCCGACTCCGTCTGCTGCTGTGGACGAGGAGAAGAAGAAGCTGCCTCCTCACGCCTGGGACATCCTCGCACACTACTACGACATGAAACACGGCAAGGAGTACTCGGACGCCCCTGTACGAAAACTCTCCCAGAGCTTCAACCTGGATCACATCGGCGGAAAAGCCGTCACTTCTAAACAGGTCTGCTGACACCTGAATGGCAGCATAGCACGTACGTATGTACATGGTAGAGAAGGGGGATGAATAGAACCAGATTGGAACTGATCTTCCTATGTTGTAGATGCTTTTGTCAACGATAGACAGCATTCAGACGAGCCATATGAAACTGAAGCGCTCACAGGATGCCATGTTCAAGGCATTTGTCTCTGCCGCACTCAAGTATGTGTTTGGTCGCCCTTCTTTCTCTAGCTTTTGCAACGCACATGCCGCCTTGTAGCCCTTGAATTGGACTGCAATATAACTCAGGCCCCTATGCCTACTCAATATAGCCCCAAAGCTATTTATGATCGCATGGAGTCAGGAGGACGTTGTTGGACACTCGTATCTGTATTTTCAGTCACAAGAAACTGGTGGCTTGGCTACGAATGATACTGAGAACTCGAGAGGTGGTGGAAGAGAATTATTACTTCTGGAGTTACGTGGCAAGAACAGGTACGGAGCAAACACGCAACTCTGAAGCGCAGTTGATTGATTGATAGTTCTGATCTGTGTATGACAGGATTTGACGACGCTTTTGTTGTGCTGGAGCGCCTGAATCAGTTCTCCTTTCGTCTTCCTGTTGATTTGGCCGTTCGTCCCTTCCAGCACATCAAAGATGCATTTTGATAGCCGCCGCTGGAACTGCAGCTGAGAGAGGAGAGCGCATTCGAATATTAGACAAATCTTTCTCCTGATTCGGAATTAGTGTAATGCTGTCCTGCTGGTTGTGTAAAGTCAAAATTTTTGCACTCGTACATTCAAGCTCATTTGGAGGTGGCATTCCAACCACGGTTACGTGTACATACCTTTGGTATCAGGAATATATAGTTTCTTTTCTCAATTTAGTCAGGAGCGCTCTATATCATTTCTTTTGGTGTTTCTATTGGTGCCAATTCTATCTTGCTTTAGTTTTTCTTGGGCTGTGCTTGCCGGAGGGATTTGTGTTGTTTTGTCAGATTTCTATGGCATTGGTCACATGGGGCAACTTTTGTATGGGGCAGAATCTCTTTTGAATTTCGCTTTGTGCACTTGTGGTCGATGAAGATTGCATTCCTCTGCTTATTTTGGTTCTAGTCAGTCGGTGACTTCTTCAAATATTGGTCATTCTGCTACCACGGTGTTCTTCTGTTGCTCTTTTGTTTTTCCTATGCTCTGGTCAGGCAAAAATGGCATTATGGTATGTGTTTGTTTATTGTTGCGGGAATAAAACTTTCTGAATTTTCAACCGTTCATGAGCATATTTGACGTCGAGGTAACATGATACCTCAAGTATATTATTTGCTGATGTTTTGTTTTGACCACAACCTTCAGTGTTGGATGCAGTACTAGCTTGCTGTGTGCTGTGTAGCGTGAGGGTCTATCATGATGGCGTCGTTAGAAGTCTTTGATTTGGCCTGTGCTGTGGAGAGCGCGGAGTCGAGCTTTGTCGCTGAAGGAGCTTGCGTAAGGACACTAAAGATGAAGAATAAAACATGCTTGTTTCTGCATTACATTGCATGTTCCGTGATTGACGTTCCAGATTGAGTGTATCAATGGATCTGGTAACAATCTGCTCGTCGGCAGCTCTTCAGGGTAAGCTTCATCATGTGCTCCAAAGACACTCTGAGATAAGTTTGTTCTTTATTTCGCAGGGAGATTGTGGCATTTTCCATTCAAGAAGCATGCAAGGATGGAAAGGTGGAGCTGTCTTGTACCGAATGGAGGAAAACGACTCTTCCAACGGTACTACACAATTCCCACCTTACTTTTTGATCAGTTTTTTTATGGTATCGTCGTATTGTATGGTTGCAGAAATCTCCAGTGATTCAGTTGGAGTCAGCCTCTGCACTGAATCGACTATTGGCGCTGTGCAATAATGGGCAACTGCACTTCTTGTCTCTGCAAGAGTTGAAGGTACCCTAGCTACGCATGCGCATACCCTTTCTTGCACCAAAGAAATGAATGTGCTTTTGCCATGGTAGATATTTATTTAAAAACTGCAGACGCTTCTTCAGGTGCTTGGGTCTGCGAAAATAAAGGGCGTTGCTTGCTTCTCTGTGAACGCCAATCCGATGGACACAGATCCGTTCATTCTTCAGGTTAGATTATCAATCTATGCGTGCAGGTTACAATCTGCGCGTACTGTTTAGAATCTGCGCTTGCTGTCTGTTTCAGGTGGCATTGGGTTTGACCAAAAAGTGCATCGCATTATGCGCAGTATCGCAGAGTCAGGTCACAATTACCAAAGAGCTGGGCACAGATGGCATTCCGTTGTGTCTGGTGAGTTTAGTACGGTCTTTCTGAGCTGGCTTTTTCAATGTGCAGTGAGTGATTGGAGCGTTATGGCTCGTGGTTGTCCTTTCTAGAGTTATGACGGTCACTGCTTGTGCTACGCCACCGAATTCCACTACTACGTTTGTGGTACAGACGCGGAAACGCAGCAGCCACTATTTCCGATCAACGCGGAAGAAGTTGCACCAGTGATCAAGCGCATAGGAAAGGTATAGATAGGATAGGGGCACGACAAGGGTATGCGAAGATTTTCGCAGCCACAGCTACCGAAATCTTTGCGTTCGACTGTACCGTCTTGGATGGGCGCGGACAATTTTTGCTGGTGTGGTTTTGAAGGAGGAATTTTTGCTGACTGGTATGCAAGGTCTGGGCGTGTTTGCGAATGGCGATGGCGTCTCCAGCAAACCGCCTCTCTTTTGGGGCCCTCAACCCGTGCTCGGTCTCTCCTACTCTCATCCTTATGTGGCGGTACTAAGGGAGCAGTTTGTCACCGTGCACTGGTCAGTACCATTTTAGTGGCTGCTTCTAGTAGTAATGTCGAAGCTTCAGTACTGTTTTATTGCTGTTGTCTTGTAAGTAATGTGTAATGTCTGTAGTGTTGATGACCAAGAACAGAAGCAGTGTCTACCGTTTGAGCCTGGCAGAGTGATCGGTGACTTCGATGGCCAGATTTTCGTGGCCACTGCTCAGCAAGTATACAGGCTCTTGCCCATCTCCTGGGAAAGAAAAGTATGCATCAAACTATACTAAAGGAGCACAGCTGAAGCTTTACACTTGTGGTTGTGCCGGTTGTGTGTTAGCATGTGGCGTGTGTATGTAGGTGGAGGTGCTTATGTCTGAGAAGAGGGTTGAGGAAGCGCTGAGTCTGGCGAACACAGCACGCAAGACAGGATACAGTAGTGAAGAACTCTTCCAGGTCTGTGTATGCCTGCATCTATTTATTTTACCATGTGGAACTGCATGAGCAATAACACAGCGTCTCTAATGGGGCGTGCTTGTACTGTATGTGCAGATGATTCGACGGCTCGAACGTCAAGCAGTATTTATTGAGCTGGAGCAACGCAAATGGACAGAAGCCAAACGTTTGGTGATCAGTAGCAAACTGGATGTCAGAGAAGTTAGTATGTAAAATTGTTCGTATCCCTGTCTTCCCCATGCAATTTGTATTCTGCAGGGTGTCCTACGTAGACCTCCATAACGATCCAGCCTTATACCTTTCCTATTACAGTAGATATCAAGCTGAAATTTTGTCCCCAGAGACCCAAGAATATGCCATACTTTGTGGCAAAATTTGAGCCAGATATGTAGGTCAAGTAGGGATGAAATTACAAGCTTGCAAATTTGCGACCACGTTTTTCAACATTTTGAAATCAGTGGTATAACAGTTTGAATACTCCGCTTTTCTCTTGTCAGGTGATAGCTTTGTATCCTGGCCTAATGCCAATTTCCTCCGACTTCACGCGTGCCTTTCCTCCTCTGCATAAATTACCGGATATACGTCACGTGACACGAGGTGCTAAGAAAGAGGAGGAGGAAGCGAGCGAATTTCTCATGGATCTGTTGACGTCTGTCGATGCCGCCAACAGCAAGTGTCGCTTGGAGATGGACTGCGCCCTTGTGAAACTCTACTCTCTCCACAGACCACAGCGACTGAAAGAACTCCTGCTGCAGTCATCCTCATCTCGTCAGCTGCAGTTGGATGTGAAAGATTGCACGGAGTGGCTGGAGGAGAAAGGAAAGCCGGGAGCTGTAGCTCTGCTTCTACACTGGCAACAGAAACACGCTGAGGCCATGGAGAGGTGGATAAAACTGGCAGAGGGACGACTGAAAGATGACAGCTTCTTTACCGGCTTGAAAAACGTTGCAGAGGGACTGGAGAAGTACGTTTGTTTGTATGCATGCGCAGAGTACGTTGCCTCTTGCTCGATAATAAACTAACGTAATGTCTTTTGTGGGTGACGACTTCTTTTGCACAGATGTCCCTTTGGTGTCGTACTGCAGTATTCTCCTTGGCTGTTGGAGAAGTCGGAAGCTTTGGCGATGAAGGTGAACCATGTATTCTAACGCAATTATATTTCCGCCTCAAGTGTTTGACAGCAGTGGATATGGCAGAAGAGGAATGGGTGTGCTTCTATGTGTAGGTGCTGCTTCGTGCTCATGAGAAAAATGCGGATGCGGCGGAAGCGACCAGTGAGAAAATCTGTGCTATGCTGGAGAAGAAACAAAATTGCTTGGTCCAATACCTGGAATTTGTCATCGATTCTATGGGGAACAAGGTTGTGTTTATTGAGGTGCATTTGTAGTCAATCTTTATTTGAAAGTAGACGCTTGATTTGCAGAGCGAGCGATATCATACGCGACTGGCTCTGTTGTACATGAACGCCTTAGTGCAGCACACGGACCCGTTGACAGGAGAGAAAGAGAGAGCGGAGTTGAGACGCAAGTTTCGTCACTTCCTCTGCACATCCAACAACTATCGTATGCGCTTTATTCTGGAGAAACTGGAGATCAGCGATGGCATGCATGTGGAAGCGGCATATGTCACTGGAAAGGTGTGTGTTGTGTACATACGGCTGTGTCTTTTGTGTAGATGTCATGTACGTAGACATGTGACAATGTTGCCTGCACTGCGCGTAATTGGCGTAATTTGGTAAACTGATGCGTTTTGTCGCATGTAGCTGGGCGATCACGATGGGGCTCTTGCAATTCTGGTAGATGAACTGCGCGACTTCCAGTCAGCCGAGGAGTACTGTCGATGGCAAAGCGCAGGCCTGACAAACTCCAAGGAGAGACAGAAGCTCTACTCCACCCTCTTCCACGCTTATCTCAGGATCAGAGAGTACATTCTACATACAGTACTTGATTGGAGCTATTTCAAGACAGTGCATCTATGACATGCGAAACCATGCTTGCTCTTCTGTAGGGCTAATGATCTACCGATAGCACAGATTTTGAGGCTTCTGAATCGGCCGGAACTGGATCTTGATCTGAAGGAGGTAATAAAACGGTACTCCACGATGTTTGTACTATTTAAGGTCTCACACTGTAGTTTTCTGGGACTCCGTGGATCATCCTTCTAGAGGTCCATGTTTCATCCTTCTAGAAGTCTCTGCGTAGACGATGTGCTGCTCGAAAGACTGCCGCTGTAGTCCAGCTGCAACTTCTCGTTGCGCATATATATAGGGGCTACTGGTTATGAAACATCAACTTCATGAGTTCACCCAAAAAAACGTCAGACAACGTTATACCATACGAACACGTTTCCATCTCTCCTGGGCCAACGAAAGCGAGTTGAGAGGAGATCAAGATACCGATGGATAGCTTGTTACACGATCTCTTTGACGCGCCATATAGCGCCTCTTGAAACGGCCTATCCGTGGCGCTATTCTTGATTGAAACGATAACTTTTTCAAACACGTTTTTTATGGATAACTTTGCGTAGAGGCAACGTAGAGAGGCGCCGCAGGTACCGATCGATTTCTCTCGTAAAGACGAGTTCAACGGTATGCCTCATGTTGAAAAATACCCAGCGGTTCCTTCGGAACAGCCAAATCGCATGGTTTTTATGGTGTTCTTTGGCGTGTCGTACTGCGCCGAATACAGGAGCTTTGGCGCTGCAGTTTGGTGTACGTGTAGAGGAAGAATGATACTTTATTCACATTATGACGGATCACTTTTATCTTGCGTACAACGGCTACGACGAAGCCTCAAAGTTGGCTCCGAAACTATAGTGTGAGACCTTAAGTAACGTATGTAGGTAGTGTTTGTATGCACTATTCAGCTGAACATAACTACGTACATACGTGAGGCTGTGGTTGCAATGTTTATTTCGCAGGTATTGGAGCATTTGCCATCGCGTTGGTCTCTGGAAGTGGTGCGTCCGTTCATTCTGCAGTCGGTGCGTCGCGTCTCGGCCTCCACCCAGCTCTCGCATATGGCTGCCAACCTTGCCAAGGCTGCTCTTACCCAAGTACACTGCACTCAACGGACGCTGCAGGCCCAGCGTTTCGTTCTCACCGAAAAAGCGTAAGCTGCCGCACGTCACATACATTACATCCTGTCGATACATTCACATACACAGGACACAAAACTCTTGCTCCCTTTTCGCATAGGCTAAGCTAAAACTACTGTGTTAGTGAGGAGGACTGCGTGACAGGCCAAATCTTTCATTGCGCTGCGAATCAATCATTCATTCAATGGTTAGGCTGGCAACTTTTGTTTCCACTGTGGCTCCGGGTCTGACACGAAGGATGGGGATCTCGTCGGCCAGAGTGTTGCGTGCGGCGGTGGCTAGTCTGAGCTTTCGTTCCGCTCGCGCCTTCCCTCCTCCTCCTCCTCTGCGCTGCGGCCTCGTGTCGTCAGTTCTGCCGGATGGCGCTTTTCCCTTGGCCGGGCTGCCGTCCTCGCCTGCTGTCGGCAGATCGTGATGCTGATGATGCAGCTGGAGTAGGCTGGCGACAGGCGGCACGGCGGCCACTGGCTCTCTGGGCTTGCCCAGTTTGGGCCCGGGCACTGGCAGAGGCTGGCAGCACACTCCCCTGTTGACGCTGAACGGGTCGAATATGCAGCTGGCGCCGACCGGGCAGAATCTCGGTTGCGCCGCCGACTGCAGACGCTGCGGGGGAAGCGGCGAAATATCACAGTGCAGCGGCACCAGGAGCGTCGACTCGTCTTCCGCGCCGTCTTCTTCTTCTTCTTCGCGTTGCAGCTCGTCGCTCTGATTCTGCTTACTCTCAGTCAGCAACAGACTCATGCGGAACGGCTGGCAGATCGCCTCGTAATCATCCATACCTACATATGCAACCATTCAGCCCTGTGACCTTTGTTTGACCTTTATTCATCGACGACGAGGTGTTTCTTTGATCTTACGAGGTTTTGGACAGCACAGGGAGAAGGTTCTGCTTCCGTCGTACCACCACTTTCGACAAAATTGATCCTTGTGGCAGACACTGGAAGCACTGTTGCACTCGTCATAAGATCCTTCGACCCGTTGAACGCCCTTCGCCGTTGGGCACGAGGGTTCTAAAAAGATATAGTGTACATACAATAGGTGCTCGTACAGTTGGTATGTGGTCTGGCCATGGAACGAAGCGAGGGTGCTTTTCCTCTGGGTCATTCACAGACAACTTTATAGTTGTCTATGCTCTCGTACTGAATTGCGCTCGGCTTGTTGGACCTGCAATGGTCCATGAAATGTCTTTTCCTAAACTTCGCAAAAAATTTCTAACAACAGCACCAAATAGATGAGCTCAACACGTATCGAAACGAAATTTTTTGCGAAGTTTAGGAAAAGACATTTCATGGACCATTGCAGGTCCAACAAGCCGAGCGCAATTCAGTACGGGAGCATAGACAACTATAAAGTTGTCTGTGAATGACCCAGAGGAAAAGCACCCTCGCTTCGAATGTGGGGGTCATGTCATGTGTGAGGTTAGATGATGTGCTTACCTGCGATGCACCTTTCCGGTGTAGTGCTGAGGCGATCGCTCACTGGCTCCGGCATGTAGCCCTGATAGCAACTGCAGAACCCACTGACGCATACCGTATTGGTGCCGATCTTGCACTCTTCGTTGCGCTCGCATTCCCCACCCAATAACGATTCTGAATCGAGCAGTGTCATACTCTGCCTCGCGGTGAAACCGTACATTACGGGAAGAGCAGCAATGCACAGTAGGTACTGTAATGCCGCGTTTATAACCCCCGGGGGTTAATAAAACGTTAGTGGCCGATTAGGGGGGGTTATATACGGGGTGGGGTTATACACGGGGTGGGGTTATATACGAAGGCATTTTGCAACAGCGCCCGATATGGGGTTTTTTGACCCCATGAGTTCATTTTTGACCTTATTTGGGGTGTTTTCTAAAGTAATAACCTGAAACCTGGTAAAAACTGACTAATAACATCTCAGAAATGGTCATAAGTAACCTTTTTCAAGAAGGCATACTTTTGTTCGTCAGGTTGAAAGTGTAAGGAAAGCTGTCAGATGTGGCGTTTATGCCATAAAACGAAGTAAAACAGTGTTTTATCCGTGTTTTCATGCAAAAACATTGAATTTTATTCGTCGTTCGCGGTTTATGATAGGGGGTTATATACGAGGGCAAATGAGCTTAGTGGCTGATCAGGGGGGTTATATACGAGGGGGGGTTATATTCGAGGGGGGTTATAAACGCGGCATTACAGTATTTTATTTACTTACCTCTGATGCATTTGCCGAAGTAATTCTGATGATTTCCGGTTGGACAGAGGCATTTTTTGTTGCCGCCATCTTCTGGCGTCCTGCACTCGGCGCCGACCACATTGTAGCATTGCGCATTCACCATGCAGTTACCGCCAAAGGCACTCCTGGCATAGCACTGACCTTCCTTGTGGATGGGCTGACTTGCTGGACAAGCTGCAATAAACAGCGAACTGCCTCCTTTGTCACGCATTAGCAGCGACTGACTGACACTTTGGTGTGGCTCATTGCGAACCATTGGGGCAGCACATGGTTTCCGTGTAGCTTCCGATGACGTAGGAGAAGCAGTGGTGAGTCTCCCATGGGCAGTTGCTGCAGTTCCTTCCCTCCAGCGCCTGGCCGATTGGACAGTTCATCTCTGCAAAGCTGTATCATCGCTTTTCCAGTGTATGGGTGAGATAACTGACAGCGCACTCACTGATTTTGGGACAGCAGAATCCTTGCGTTTCCGTGAACTCTGGGTACAGGCAATAGAAATCCTTGGGGCAGTTGACTTTATGGTCAGTTGACTTGCACTGCAGCACCACACCTTCTTCTCCTTTCGCAGGTTCTCCCAGCGGACACTGATTCACTAGAAACATGTCTTCTTTCTTATACTGAAGCAGTATGTACAAACATGTATAGGGCGAAGCATATATCACACCTGGGTAGCAGTTGCCATTGACTTGGTGCGCTCCAGGGATGCACTGGCATTTGTTGTGGAGGCATTGCGAATAGCTTTGCATGCACTGCTCGTGCACCATACAGCTCTCGTCGAGGTGCCGACCTTGGTAACACGTGTCTCCAACTGGAACTTGACCCATTGGGCAATCTGAGTGGAAATCATTACACTGCAACTTTATTGAGGCGTGATAATAATATTGACAAGTAGGCCTAAGTGTTTTCTTGCACAAATCTACAAGAGCTAGTAAGGCATCAATACATAAGTTTAACTACCTCTGACGCATTGATAGTATTCCTGTATGAATCCTTGGGGACAGTCGCAGAAGTTGCTGGCATTGCATGCAAATGGGGGTCTGCACTCTACTGGTCCGGCGCCGGCACACGGCTCGTTGTAGCCGGGCGCTAGGCGACACGTGCCATGCGCATCCTCCAAGAAACTCGGCAGACACTCGCATCGACTGCGCTCTGCATTGCAGTAGGCGTTGGCTATGCCCGCGCAGGTGACATTCTCCCGGCAGACCGCGCCCAACATCGTCCCTCCACTTCCGGACGCCAGCTGCAGTAGAGCACTGTGCGGCACAGGGTCAAAACCTGGAAAGAAACGAACATTTCTCGCCGTTCGTGGCAGTGACCAAGTTACTGTACTGTACGTGCGCCCAAATCCGTGTCGCGTACCGGGCATGGCGTTGGGAACGACTAGCGTTTGGCCCTGAGGACTGACCATGATCATCTGCTGATGAGCTGGCACTTTGGGCGGGTCGATGGCGAACATGATGTTGGGTGGCAGAGCAGGCAGGGAAGGCGGCGGCAGATGCAGGGCGTTCAGCTGCTGCTGGATCGCCTCTGCAGCGCTGCTGGGCTCATCCGCTACTGTTTCCTCCTGCATGTTTATCGCCTCCTTTGCAGCCAGGCTCATCCAGCACAGTGCAAAGCTCAATACCGGAAATCCACGAGGCATCTTCCCACTGCGCATAGTGTAGAAAGCGGTGGGTAGCTGAATGAAGGCGGAAAGTCCGGCGCTTACCCGGAATGACCGCTGTCCGAGTCAGAAAGTGTGTAGTTTTTAGCCGTACTATGTAGTATTTCCTCTTGGGATTGAGTGCTTTGGAATGAAGCTAGAAGGTGAACTGGTTGGTTCTAAGTAGTAAGCGCGGGCAGCAACAGCCAGCTTGCTCTCTCGGACTGTGTGTGCGTTCGTTGTTTACTTTCGCTTAGCGAAATTGCAGCTGCGACGCACGCGCGACGTTCGACCGGTGAAAATCGGCTTTTGTTCGTGCCCCGTGACGTTCGACGACCATCACATAGTCCATTATACCCCCTTTCAGCTTGTTCTTGTGCTCACTGCGACATTTCTTTCGGCGGCGGCGAAAGGGCACACTTTTTCAGCGCAGTTCAGGGCCAAAAGACATCTTGTGAAAACACCAACACCATAATGTCCCTGATCATCGGCAGAGTTGGTCAGACAGGTATGGCCGTTGGAATTAATTTTAGAAATCCACGATGATTGACAGCTGCAGCAGTCGTTTTGCTGTTCACTTCACTGTTGTCCAACCAAACACCATGTACAGCAAATGCAAACAAATTGGCGTAATACGTACGGCGCGCGGTTGAGATGTGTCATTGACGTGACGAGGAGATGTTGTTTGCCACTGCCAGGTGTACGTACATGAGCAAACTGTAGAGTCGGTGTCGGTACTCGATCTCGAGGTCTCTTTTGCTCATGAACAACGACTTTTGAACCAAACGGAAAGAAGAAGAAGAAGAAGACACTGCGGCGTCTTTCTCAACGAACACAACAAAACAGAACTTGCGTTGAGTGAAGTAGTATGTATGTATGCACGCACGCACATTTGCAACGTGCCAAAACGATGTACTCCAACGCAGCAACACCCTTTACGATTACATACATAACACACCTAAGTTAAAGTTAGGTACTCGCTCAAGAACAACCGACGCGCTGTAATTGCATGCTCATGCTTCGAAGGAGCCCGCGATATTTTACTGGTCATTTACGGCACTCTACAGAGTTGTTGCAACCCTGTAAAGTAAAGATGATAACGTTCTATGCAACACTGTATGGTATTGGATTGGGCTTCATATGCGTTTTCATGAACGTACCACGTACGTACTACTGCTCTGTTTCAGGAGATGCGGTGTGTGCAATGATTTCTTCGCTAACCCTGATCCTTGCCGCTATCCTTCGGGAATTTTAGTACATCGTCAATGCATAAGAAGGAAGAACCTGTGCCCTGTCACCCAACAGCTGTATGCCGTCGTGCCAACCAGCAAAGTCGTTGATTTGAAGTTTTAACTACCTGGATACTGTATTTGCTCACATGCTTTTCGTTCTATGTATTGTGTGTTTGATGTTTCTGTACGCATGACCTCCGCGAGATCGCCACTACACAATTCTAAGAAACATGATTCATTCACAGTTTTGCGTTTTTCCTGCACTTTCTTTCGGTGGTCGGTCGGTCATCAGAGCTGTGAAAGGTTTATTGCGAGTACTTTAGTATGCCGCCGTCCCAGAAAATGACGTATCTATTTTATATTAATCAGCCAGTATGCGCGAACGCAAGCTTTGTGATCAGTCGTCTTTTTGGAGCAGGTATTTGTGGCCCAGCTGTTCGGCTGCTTTGAGTTCTTTCTCGAGTTTCCTGTGGATGGCGCTGATGGTGGGTCGCATATCGGGATCTTTCAACCAGCATTTCAGCATGGTTCTCCTGAGCTGATGCGGTACAGTATCCGGGACGTCCAAGTGTATGCCTTTGCGGATTTTGGCCAGCACCTCTCGAGTTCTCAGGTTTGGATAGGGCTTCTCCCCGTCACTGAATATCTCCCACCTGCATAGAAATATACGGTTAGAACTTATAACTCCGAGCGTGTAACTTTTAACTACTAGCTACGAGTACGAATGCTGGGTCGCACCGCCCGCGACTTGGCCGTTGGTCCACAACACGAACACGGAACTTTCGTAACCCATGTTAGGCCTGTTCAAAAAGTTTCGGTTTCAGTTAATCGATCAAATCGCGAGCGGAGCGGCCCGGTGAAATTAGGAGCTGGCAATTATAATGAACGTGACATACTAGTATTTATTTTTATGTACAGGAATGTAGATTGCGATTACGTTACGTACGTACATGAGAACGCCGAAGCTCCAAACGTCGGTCTTAGATGAGTATTTTCCGTGGACAACGCTTTCGGGTGCGGACCATCTCAGCGGCAGTTTGGCGTTGCTGATGTCGGTCAATTGATAGGAGTCATTCTGATTCTGCACGTGACGGCTCAAGCCAAAGTCTGCTATCTTTATCTCCTTCCGAATCCCTATCATGTGCAAGAAACACGTACCGAAGTCTATGCGAAAAATAGTAATAGGAAAAATAATGAGAATGAGACACCTCTCTCTCACGCACCGACGAGGCAGTTGCGTGCGGCCAAGTCGCGATGTACAGGGTGTTTCAGGTAGACCTCCCTATAGCTTCAGCCTAGCTTCTTTGATTGCAGGCGAGATATCAAACTGAAGTCTCAAAATTTGAACCATATAGGTCAAGTGGGGACGAAATTACGAACTTGTAAATCTGCGACAACGTTTTTTCAAGATTTGAAAGCAGTGAGTAGTACCACTTATTTTATTACTATTGACCTTTGAACGCTCTTATGGGCTATAGAAATCGCCTGTATTTTTGAATCCGTTGTGTGTACATGGATGACGTTTAGCCATAGTGTAGTTCCGCAATATTTCCATGTCATGATTATTTCCATTAGGGAGGTCTGCGTAAAACAACCCTGTATGCAGCTCTTGCGAACGGCCAAGTATTCCAGTCCTCGGGCTGCTTCCGTGCACATACGAATCTTTCCCGGACTTATTGCGATCTTGTGCTGCTTGAGGTAAGCGTCCAAACTTCCATATTGGGACAGTACTCCAACACCAGCATGATCGGAGGTGCATCCACTGCAACGCCGTACAAACGCACCACATTGTCGTGGAGGTAGCTCAGCATCAATTTGGCTTCAAACAGAAACTTCTCTCGATCCTCCGATGTCATAGACTTTTTGCATGTCTTGATTGCTACCGGGATTTCCGCACCGCCAGTGTTCTGTCAAAATAAAAAATAGAGCGTTGGAAAAGCTGACCTTTTTATATGCTATGGCTATAGGCTTTCCCTACATCAATAAATCAGGTGTTCATCTGACCTCCAAAAAGTATTTTCCGACGAAAACCTCTCCAAAAGCACCTTCGCCGATTTTCTTTTTCAAGGTGATGTGACGCGATTGAATCATCCACTTCTTCCTCAACACTGGTTTCCCCGTCAACACAACCTCTTGCTTTCCAAGGCGTTGCTTGCTGCTAATAAAGTATTCGATCATCTCCGAAAGATTTGGAAAACTCTTGTCATAGTGCCGATAACTGCCGTCCTTTTCCTGCGGCTTCAGCAGGATGTGCACCACCTCTCCCTTCCATCGCACCGTTAGTACCTGGAAAACTACAGTATAAGTGTAGGATACAGTACAATGTGTGCCTGCTCTCAAACCCTGAGAAAAGTCGGTGTAGACACATCGGTCTTCACACTTCGGTGTAGACACATTGAAAAAGCAGGCGCTGTCTCTGCGCCGCGTGCAAAGTGCGGCGCGCGCGCGTAGACGGTTGCGAAATGCGCGCCAAATTCTAGTCCGCTTCTTTCGCAACTGTCTACAACCGCAATTTGCACGCGGCGCATAGACAGCGCCCGTTTACTATCAAGGTGTCTACACCGAAGAGTGATGTACGACTTTTCTCAGGGTTTCATGGTATAGGTCGACTTACAGTACCTGACGCAGTTGTTCATCTACATTCGTCGTGGAGCGCACCAGCCAGTCTCCTTCGTTTTGCAGCTGTTTGTCCATCTCGAACCGAGGCAGGAGACCGTGGTACCATGGCTCTTGTGGAAATAGGGCTGTCGACATCGGCATCGGCTCCTTCTCCATCTCCACTGCATCTTCGCGAAGTAGAATGTCCCTCTGCGCCCTTTGTGCCTCTGACCTCTTAGGAGTGGACGTCGCAAGCACCTTGAAATAGTCGTCCAGTTTCTTCGGCTCCTCCTCGTTCTTCGGTCCCCATCCCACCAGCGACTCAGCTACTGAATCGTCCATGCTCTTCCGCAACTTTTCTATTTCGAACGACTCCATCAACGCTTGTTGTTCTTCACGCCAGGCTGCACCTGTCAGGACCCGTGTCTCTTGCTCCTTCGAGACACTGGGCGGCAGCTGCGGGGAGCCTGCCATGGTAGCGATCTGCGTCTGTTGAGTCTGCGAGGCGTGTGAGCGGACGCTAGCAGCTGCAACCTGGCCGTGCAGGTAGGAGGGCCTGGGTGCGCTTTGGCGGTAAGAAGGTGTGACGCCTTGTGAGTTTGCGGAAGTAGCAGTTGAGCTTACGCGGGTAAGGGGAGGCGGCCTGCTGGTGGCAGGGTCCCTCTGCTCGCTCGCATCAATCAAGAACGACTCATCCATGCTGCTGTTAGTAGTTGCAAAAGGCGACTTCTTTGCTAGTATCAATCGGTGGAGAGGGGATTCTCCTACCGACCACCGAACAGATCCAACTGGACTCCACGCGCACCCGTCAAAGCAATGACAGAGATTGGAGGAGGAGCTTAGCCAATTGAACAATTTCCTGTCGAAAATGCCTTGCGTCATGATCCCATGTCCATGGCAAATTACTTACTATTCCTGTAGCGGCATACTGAGTAAATCCAGAGAGCATTGTTTATTAGTATACGTAGATAGCATGCCACTTTGAAGAAAAAAGAAAAAAGTGAATTGCCAGTCGTCGGTCACAGCCTCACAAGATCAGAATGTTAGTACACGTAGTACGTATGGTGGATGGATGATGTTAGTGTATTATGTGTCTTCACTGGTTGGCCGGGGCTTGTGCGAGTGCTTTCTCGAGTTGTTGGAGGATGACGGAGATAGTGGGGCGATCGTTAGCCTCTTTGGTCCAGCAGCTCAGCATCACAGGCTTCACTCCTTCGGGCAGCCAGTCGGGAATATCCATGCGATCCCCCTTGCGTATGCTGTTCATCACGTCGCGATTCGTCAGATTCGGGTACGGCCGCGCCGCATCATGGAATATCTCCCACCTTCAACACAGCGTACATGTTAAGACATAGCACAAGAGAAGCAGTTTGAAAAATTGGGCAGCCAGTGCGTGAGTCGAACACGCACTAGCGCCGAACGGGATTACGCCCCTCTTAGCGCACGTCCCACCTGACTACACAGCTCAATTTCTCAAATTCCCACTCTTGTACTTTGGTCACCGGACTTGCACACGCTCTTTTGTTGGCACGCACAGACGTGCGGCACTGTTGTCTGCCCGCGACAGAGACTTGTCGCTGGGTGGCAGACTGTAGCGTACATGTAGCGTTGTAAACAACTGTTGTTAGTGTTAGTGCTTCGTGTGTGCATGCGGCAGTACATGAGGATTCCGAAGCTCCAAACATCCGTCTTGTAGGAGAAGCGTCCGTATGTGAGGCTTTCAGGTGCAGACCATCGAACCGGGAGTCGCGAGCCGCTGGATTTGCCAGTTTGGAAGTAGTCAGTGTGACTGTGACGACTGAGACCAAAGTCAGAGAGCTTCACCTCGTTTTGCATCCCTGGCACAGAAAAGAGGAATCAATCGCTGCATCCAACTGTTCATTGTGGACAAGCAAGGATTACCGACAAGGCAGTTGCGGGCGGCCAGATCTCGATGTATGCAGTGCTTCTGAACGGCCAAGTACTCCAGGCCTCGCGCCGCCTCCGTGCACATCTTGATCTTGTCCGGGCTCATGGCCACGTTGTACTTCTTGAGGAAGGCGTCCAAGCTGCCGTTGGGACAGAACTCCAGCACCAGCATGATCGGAGGCTCGTCCGCCGCAACGCCGTACAGCCGCACCACGTTCTCGTGGATGTAGTGCAGCATCAGCTTGGCCTCCATCATTATCTCATCTCGCTCTTTCGACGTCGCCTTCTTGCATGTCTTCACCGCCACCGGTATCTCCACTCCAGTGTGCTACAGTACCAATGCAAACAATGTGCTGTGTACATGTGGTAGGAATTGGCGGAATACTTTGTCTTTGAGCTCATTCATATGCTACGCACAGTACCTAGCTATACTCACTTCAAGACGGAATCTGCCGACGAAAACCTCTCCGAAGGCGCCTTCGCCGATCTTCTTGTCCAATTTCACCTCGCGCGTAGGAATCATCCAGTTCTGCCTGTCCACCGGCTGCCCAGACAAAAAGATGCCAGCTGGGTGAATGCGTTGCTTGGTAGTGACGACGAAGTTGAGAAGTTCCGGCAGACTGGAGAAGCTCTGCTGCTGATGCTTGTAGGTTCCGTTCTCATGACGTTTCATCATGATGTGGTAGAGTCGCCCCCTCCAGCGCACCGACACAACCTAATATTCGACTGTATTTACCGGTGCATAGCCCCATGCATAGCTCCATATTGGCAAAACATAAAAAATGCCCAATGCATAGCTCTCTCTCTCCTAGCCCCATATGTACTTGGAGACTGCTACTTGTCTCCATCGAACTGAAACTTTGGCCACTGTGTACACCAGGAAATCGCCAAAGTCTCATACTGTAGCTACCCAAAATAGGCTGGTCGTAAGCTAACCACAGCTACTCCTACATCAAACTAAGATGCCTGTTTGCCTATGTATTGTACTTCAACAATAACCCTGTTTTGACCCGAATTATGCCCTAAAACAGGTGCTTTTGACCTAAAGAATATGCTTCTGCGCACCCCTCAAAAAATGTCCCATGCACAGTCCCCCCAATGCATAGCTCCATAAATAGGACCTCTCAATTTCTGTATCATGCCGGTATGCACCGGTAAATCGGTACGTATAGTATCAATGCCACACACATGTAGTACCGCCAAAGTGCATTTTGCCCGTACAAAAGTACATACAGGTACCTGCCGAAGTTGTCCTTCCTTTTCCGTGGAGCGAACCAGCCAGTCTCCCTCCTCCTTGAGCAGCTTCTTCATTTCTCGGCGGGGCAGAAGACCGTGGAACCAGTTGTCTTGCGCGATTCTTTCAGGTGGCAGCGGCAACGTCTTCTCCCGAGTCCTTCCTCCTGTGGCCGTCGGCCTGTGACTCACCCCTTTCACTGGTACGGCGACGGAAGCTATTCCAAACTGACCCGGCCGCTTCGCCCTGCGTAGAGAGGGATGGATGTAGTTGGAAGGCTTCCCCGTCGGACTGGTCTTGGCGGCGTTGCCAGCCTCGCCCTGGCTATCGCTGCTTGTGCTCTCCGTCAGTATGGGTTCCATCCTTAGTGTTAGTAGCTCCGACGTTTCCCTTGGACCGACCGCACTCCGCATTCGACTACCGCACAAATGAGGAAGTAATGACAAGGAGCGAAAGTCGAAACGACCGGAAACAAAACCCACGCAATTTCCTACCGAAAATGTCTTTTATGTTATGTAATATGTGACGAGCTATGGCATTTTGACAAAAATTGAATTTTATTTATTATTTGTCGACATGAATACAGTAGCCAGCCTACACCTCTACACATTGATATCGTGACACAAACCGATTCGGTCCAATCAAACAAACCAGTGAACTATGCGGTATCTTATAAAATAGAAAAGTGGAACGAGGGAAAGGCACATGAAAGTACTCGGTCGGTTAATACAACAACAATAAAGGGTTGGTGATAAAGATATATGCAATATTCCTATTGGTCCAACCTTTTCCACTTCGAGATACAGCAGGGCGGGAAAAGAATGTGATCACAAAACGTACATTGTATGCACACAACACGAATTTTAGCTCTTAATTTGTGATCTATATCAAAACACAATTGGTACGGCCGTTCGTCCGTTACCGAATACTAAAATAACATAGCATGGAGCAGGTAGTCACCCAAAACGCAATCAATTATCAGTTTAGCATATGAGTAAATCATGTACACAATCACAACCAAATCAAGATTAGCCATGACAAAGCATGACGTACATCCATCGAGATGAGCTTCTATTCTGCCAATAGTAGCAAAGAATACTCTAAAACTTGTAGCGCTACACAACAGAGTACTAAGGTGTTATAGTTTTTCGAGCAATAAATAAATTATTTCATATCGCATCGCCGCTGATTACAATACGCCGCTGATTCGAAAGGCTCACTTTGCAAGAGACTTGACATTCCATAACAATAACAGGAAACACATATCAATAAACGTTGCTAATAAAATAGGAGTGTACGGTACTTAAGTGATTCAACCACGTCGTCCCATGATGAAAAATAATATGTTCCTAAAGCGACTCAATATTGCAATACTAATGGTTAATGGAACATGGAACTGTACTGTCCAATCACATGGAGGAAACAGATTATCGAAGGAAAGGTGGTGAGAATCCACAGCAAACCAATCATCGGAATTCCGGGTTGCCGTACATTGCAAGATCAAGGGGAACGGTCTGTTACACGCAAACAGATACGTACGTACAATGTACACAGCTATCCCATACATAAGCAAAGCATAACAGATTGTGAGAACCTAAGAAAAAGCCACTTAGATAGAAATTTTGTTCGCACGTTGTGGAAGCTCAGTATAATTGATCAGAAATAGTAGAGCATTCCAGTGACAGACAGTTAAGCGAAAGTGACTCGAATCCGAGAGCCCACACAGAAAAGGCCAACGCCACTTATTGAACAGTTCAATATTGTTGTCATCTCCATACAGGAAAAACTCAACTTATCGCTAGTACTAGCTTGTCCAGTCGCTAACCTACGACCAAACCTAGCATGAAGCAAGACTACAGGAAGAAAGCGCGCACACTGCAGATAGATATATGTATGTACATCTGTCGCACTGTTCCATCGACCGCGCATACAGCACGGCAGAGTTTGGCAATGTTCTGGCACATAATGGTGAAGCTTGGATACGTACGTAGGTGGTGACAAATCATACGGAGCAATCCATAAATCCTCAAAGCTCTCAGTCTCTTCCCCGGCGGCAAAAACTTCACAAATTCCTGACGATGTCATATTTCTCCTGCATACTCATCGGTTGGTTTTTGGCGTCCACCTTCTTTCGACGAGCAAGCTTCTCACGTAGCTGAGCAGCAGACATGTTCAAAAAATCTACAAACAAAACCAAAACTGCATCTGCACACAGATAGGCAACCGAAATATACTACAGTTCGTCGGTCCGCTGAGATACGGAGATTTTCGAAGTCGCGGATGACGTGTTCGGCACTAACCGATTACCATCATCATCGCAGTTAGACCATCAAAAAATGTTTCAGATATCGATGTGAACTTACCACCACTAGATTCGGCGGGATTGCTGGAGTGCTGTTGACTGCGTGCTCCATTGCTCACGCCAATGGTGATGGGTCGATTGCTGTGGTTACTGGCTTCACTGGAAGAGCCGCTGTTCTTGCGATGACCTACCGCATCCTTCTGCAACACACATCACCATCCATGGACATACAATATATACACGTACTGCTGTTGCTACTGCTGCTGTGCACTATTCAATTTGGTCTCATCTGTCAAGACTGCACTGCGCTCATGGAAGTAATGTACGTACGTACGCCGAGTGTATATTTATTATCACAGTACGTGTGCACGCAATGCATGCATGTGTGCAGTCCCTCCCACCCCAGTGGTTTGTCCGATGCAAGCAGACGTGATTAGCCATGCGACACATAAACAAACGCGTAGATACAAATGTACAATTACATAATGAAGCGGAGGATTGTGACGTTGCTGCTGCTGCTGCTGTGGATGACTGTGATTTTGCTGATACATGCGCGCATTCGCCGGATATCCTTGTGTTGGTGGCCTGTGCTGTTGCCGCACATCATAGTGATGATGATGATAGCTCGGGCCATCCTGCCGACTGTTATTGTACCGCTCCTGACTCTGCACATGGTAGTCATTGTACCTGGAGCTAGAGTTGTTCAGCTGAAAAGCACAAGGATGGGCTTTCGCACATTTATGGCCACCAGGGAGTGGTAGGTATGCCAGTACAAAAAACAAGCACTTGGGAATGATGTCTCTCTCTGCAGCTATAAGTATATGAGCTAAGGGGTACGCAGCGTTAAGTATGCAATGACGCCGTTAGCGCTGGTTAGATGTACGTTAGAAGCTGACGACAAATGAGATGCGTAATGCCCTGCTATCAAGCCGGGGTCAAGCAAACAACACACAGCATCACGTAGTATTGTGGAGCCATTATGTTAGCAGATAAAAGACGGCAACCTTAACATTCCATGGTTGTAGCAGAAAAACGACAGCCCCAAAGCTTAACCCATACTGAATATCGTCCTCAGAACTACCTCTTTTGCGAACCAGAAAACGTCGACACAACATAATGGAGCAAAAAGGACAGCCCCAAAGCTGTAAGGTACGCACCAGAAACAGTCGACATTCGACATCAAGGTGCGCACCGACGTTTTCTGGTAAGTGGCAGTTGTGGCAATCATATTCAATGGGTTAAAGAAATGGTAAACGTTTAGGTAGGACAACATGCAAGTTATGAAAAGGCATACGCTGCACGTACCTATGTATATGTGTATGGTTTACATATTGCGGCTAACTGCGCATGAGATTTTCACCCACCCCCTTCGCCTCCTCTGCACCATTCTTCAGTCTCCTCTTACGTCACAGTCTGTATGTATGTATTCCTCATTCAGCTCAGCTGTGCACATAGCTAACAACGTTGTCCCTCGCTAGAACCAATACGGCGTTCCTCCTTCTTTGTCAACCTTGCGCCCATTTCAGCTACTACAGCAACTGTTTTTTATTGACGCGCCGCCAAACCAGCGTCAGGTTCGCTCATAGTCATGCTTTGCACATTCATCATGTGCATACCTACATATCTAGCGTATAGGCTAACATACATGCAAAGGTACAATATGTATGTACGTGTTCTATGTAGCCTCTTCTGCGCCTCCTATTCCAGTCAGTTCTCATGGAATAGCTGAACAGTTGCATGCAGCTATCGTTCCTGTACCCGTTTCTCTTACTACTGCCAGCCAGCTTAGTGCATGCGCCTATGAGTGTACACGTACGTACAGATGATATGAGCGTTCTCCATATCATGCCTAGGTATCTACATACTTCATTAGTGGAATCCGCATGTGGACCGTCCACTGGTGGGGGCGACGGCGTCTCCGTTGTGATCGGAACCACTTGAGTGATCTCGTGCTGAAAGAGAAGAGAAGAAAGCTCATCATTTCTCCTCCCGTTCCCTCCTGGGGCACTGTGGTCAGTGCTCTTGGAATTGCGATGGCGGGGTGGAGGCGACTGGCCCAAGCGCAAGAGCCAGGGTTCGTCGTCTCCGACTGGCCAGCACGCCGCATCCTTCCTACTAGCGGATGACAGTAGCCTCTTCCCGTTCAGCTCTTCTTCCTCCGCTTCGTCGTCGCTACTGTTGCACAAGATGGCAATAGCTTTTCTGCCGCCCCCTTCGCCCTCCCGCCCCGAAAAAAGCAAAGCCGAGGAGGAGGCGGATGATGGCTCGTTGACCAAACACAATACCACCATCACTCTCACACTCAAAACAACAATAGAGCAGAAAGAAATCGTGAGAGAGAGAACAGTTAAGGCAGCGCACACAAGTTCTTCAAACGTCAGTCAAACGCACTCACGCACACTCCGGTTCCTGCGCTGCATATGGATTTACTCTTTCCACTGTGTGTGTACATACACAAAAGAAGACAGGTCCACCGAACCGAATTGTCAAAAAGTGCTCAAAAAGTTGGCGCTGCACTCCGAAATCCGCCATCCAAATCAGACTGGACTACAGAACAGAGAGAGAGCCGCTACGGCTGCAGCATCCAACAGATCACCGCGTACTTGACAGCGGGAATGGCACAATCACCTGCCACAGCACCGCACATCTCCATCGCCCGCCACACCCAACAACCGTCAAGAATCCCCAGGAATCGTCGTCAGCCACAAAAGACGTCACTTCACTCACGCAGTCTGGAGTCGCTCACACGCAGTTCTGCCACACGCACGAAACACCCCAGGGCGAATCACCAAAAGACTCCTCAATTGCAGGCGCGAGGCCAATCCTTCTCTCTCTTTCTTCATACGAGATGGCTCTTCAATTACTCGTATTTGGTTCTACAAACAAACGCAGCAAACATAACCTCACCTCACTCAGCCTACTCCCCCCACCACTACAGTACTCTCATCCAGATGAACGATGGAAGATGATGATGTGCTCGCCCTCTTTTCGCGTCTCTATGTATCTACGTACGTGTCTACAAATACAATGAACAAATGGGACTGGCCAACAACTGTACATACTACATACTTAAGCGTATTCGTTGGAAGGAACTATATCCCCATCTACCAATGTACAGGGGGCCATTATGTGTGAAAAGAAACGATAACAACTGAACAACAAAGAAAAGTAACACCTCATCGAAAAGGCAGGAGCGAGTGCCACTTTTGCTTTCCTTTGCGACGACGTCGTCAGAACACTGGAAACCTACTTTACACGTGTCAATAGACTTGTAGAATGATAAAATTGAAAACATGCAAAAAAGAGCTGTAAGCCAGCACGCGCCCACATATCGCACAGGCACAATCATCAGCACCCATCCACCCTGGCACAATACTCAACGGCGGATTCCTTGCTCACTTCTCAGATCCAAACCCCGCAACGAGCAGCAGAAGACATGACGAAATGGGCAAATATTGTCGGTCAGCAGAGCTGAAACTCTTTCCTCTGCACGAAAAGCACATTTCCTCCACCACCAAAGTACATAGATGGACATTTTTGCTCCTGCTAAACTTTTTCCTTGTCCCAGCGCGCAGGCGCACGTGTAACGGCTTCCTTTTGGCTTGCGTTTCCTTCGCGGAGGGCCGACCTCCAGCAATCTGGTTTCGTCTCCTTGCCTGCTGTCACTGTCAAAATACTCTTCTCGAATCATGATAAACAGTTGACAGCTTCTAACAGGTACACACGTATCATCAGCCATGCGATACTATTTTTTAGTACTCCTCCATACATAACAAGGTCGCAAAGTACCCTTGTGTCAGCGCGTACAACATATCATACGTACAAGGCAGGCGTGCACATGCATGAAGAGTAGCGGTATCATTGTCAAGTGCGGCTGTGGAGTGCATGCAGCCTGTCTCTAATGAAATCGAAACCGGCGGCGGGAGCATCGGTTAGTGCTGGAAACAGTCGCATCATCAGTTAGTTAGTTGTTCCCAGCCTCAGTCAACTCAAGCACCGTCCCCTTTTGCCACTCGCGCATATTTCGCGCGTGCGCACACCGTTCCGTATCACTGCACTGCGAGCCTACCTACACACATTACATATTCACGTGACATGTAGGACACGTACATAATGCGGGGCGCTGAGCTGAGCTCGGCAGTCAGTCAAGTCACACAGGTGAAGCTGGCTCCCTTCTGCTAGCGCTTCGCAAACATAACCGAGGTTGCAGCATGAACGACAACAGCAGCAGCATCATCACCATCATGCAGCCAACTATGTACTACACTACTCTACTACCATGTACAATACATACTTCACTCTCAGCTGGGCTGTGATGCGCGCGGCTTGCCGACAGCTTGCCTGCTTTGCTTCCTCCGCTGCCTACGTACACGCATGCGCAAGCACTAAATTTTATAGCGTAGCTTTTCCTGGAGCAAGCTGCGTGTGTACACAGCTAAGACTGCGCTTGTTTGTGCTTCGGCTTTGCGCGCCGTCGTTGACACTCGCGCCTGCGTCGCTCATCCAATGCCCTTGACTGCCGCCCCATACCTACGCACTCACATACAAAGTAGGCACGATACATACATAGTAATTCGGCCAGTAGTATGCACATAGTACATACAAGCGCATCAGGTAGTAGTAAAGGCGAAAGTCGGCCTAAGTTTATGTGCGAAAGATACTGAACAATTGCCGCATGCATTCACACGGCCAGAGGGTTGCAACAAACAGTCGTAAACCGTTTTACTGCCCCTCAGTTCGTCGCCTCGACTATCATTGGCCACCAATGGGGAGAGATGGATCCGTTCGTCTAGAAAGAAATCCCAGACAGACAACAGACAACTTCTTGGAGAAAGGGGATAACCCCCAGAGATCAGCACCCTCTCTCTATTCCTTTCGCTTTCGCTTACCCAGCGATCCTGTGTCCCCTCTAATGAAACGAAAAGTAAACGTGTCAAAGGTGATACGAGTGGCACCAGATCACCGTTCTTTCCTCCGCCCGCCACCCAGCTGTTTTTTGCTCCCCATCGCAAATGCATAGTAGTCGATGAACGCAGTATCTGCTACATTGGCGGGCGGAAGTTTCAAACAGATCGTGCTTGCTTGCCTAAGTTATTCAAGCGTGGTTCCCCCTGTTGAGAAAGAACGGAGCCCGTGTGCTGACTGACGCTGAGTGAGCAGCAAGTTTCATCCTCCATCGCAAGGCGCAAAGGCCAATGCAGGCTGGAGATTGGCGAATAAACACAAGCGAAGTAGTGTTTGCTTACGGACGCCCTCCTAACCTCCTCCACACTGTTGCGCACTCACTCACTCACACTCACGACTCTTCTCATATGATACTCTCTCTTCTCTCTCTCGCCGCACATTCGCCAACCAACAATACCTACATGATATGGATACAGTACGTACGTACATGCGCACCCCTAACAGTACATTAGGCGACAAAATATATACAAGCGATGGCACGGATTCAGTGAAAGTCCCCCCGACTGGCGCATGCATGCGCATAAATACCCAACGCCAGAACTTGCACGCACATCAACAGCAAGCGCTAACCAGTCAGCCATTGATTAAAGCGCGACCAAACCTGTTCTGTCTACAGTAGGCTAGTCAGCTCATCCATACTCTAGCGCTTCTGGATTGAGGCTACATCAAGCGCACAGGTTACTCTACAGCGACCCAAAACCGTACACGCTTCGTCACCTAAGAACCAGTCCATCGGCGTCGAGCATTTTGCTTGCGCTGCCTCCTTGAACATACAGCACGTACCCAGACATCGGTACGGTATGGGGCGCGGGGAATGTGATTAGGGATTTTCATTGTAAAAGTAAAGTTGTCAGCTTTGGGGTAATGTAGTGGTGGGATTGTGGAATGGGCTAAGCGGGGGTGTGCTGTAGATAGCCCCACTGATCATAGGCCGTTGTCTGCGCACCTACACATACTCAGTGTAAAGAGAGAACCGAGCACGAGGACAGCGAACTTCAAGCAGCTCACCACGCCAATACAGGAAATTTCGTCCTTCTTTACACAGAGTAGTCGGGTTCATACGTGGTTGATCTACTGATAGAATGGGGAGATTTGCGAGTGGCAGAAGACGATTCTTGCATGAAATGTAGTACAATCTTTTCATGCAACTTTCCGTGGAAAAGCCTTCCGCGCGACTTCGCCAATCGTCCGCATTCTGTGAGTAGCGAAGAAGGTGTTAGTTAGTAAGTTACCCCGTGGCTTCTTTCGCTGGCGCCGGAAGTAGTTGCTGAGGTGGAGCTCATGCGTTCTTCGTCTCTGTCGTCCGGGTGCGTGGGTCCGTTCTGCTGTCGCGAGTGAGGGTGGCCGTTGATCTGTGTGATGGGTCGGGCGTAGGCTGCGTTGTTGCTCTGCTGCATGACGGGGGGACTGGGCTGGTGAGGGGGCTCCATCGCAGGCTGCACCATTTCCGCGTCTTCGAAGGAGAAGGCCGCGTCTTGCAGTCGATACCACTCGTCCACCTCCGGAGACGCCAACAGCAGCTCTGCGCACAGCGGATCGCTCTTGATCAGAAACACCACGTCCTGCAATCACCATGACACCCACCCTATGAAAGCATACATAATACATTCTGTGCATGAGCTAGTGACGCATGCATCAGAGAGCCTGCCGAAGCAAGACTCATGCACAGTTTAAGACATGCGCTGGACGTGTCCGTGGTTCGTTCGGCCGAGGCAAAGGCATGGACGGGCCAGGTGCAGTGCCCTCTCCTATGTGAATGAATGAAGGTGCTTACATTGTGGGGCGTGGAGTTGTAGATGAGGGTGCGATTGATGCCGACGATGCGCTGTCCCTGTTCGAGTCCGGCGCGTTCTGCCAGACTCCCCTCGTCCACCGTCCCGATGAAATGGCCCCTGCCTCTCTCCGCGTGCAAGTTGAACCCGTACTCATCCGACTGCGTCCGCTTCGCCACTCGACACAACCGCGGCCGAGGACGAATCAGCTCCACCTACAACACACAGTACCACCGCTTCTAATTTAGAAGCCTGCACATCCAACAGAAGACCCCATAACACATCATATGCCTAGCAAACTTTACATAGGTTTCAAAATAAAAATGTTGTTGTTGTTGTTGTTGTGGCTGAGGAAACTGCAGTTGTGGTGAAGTTGGGAGCGCGGTTGTGTAGCTTACTGAGCGTATGGGTGGCTCCTCCTCTTCTTTCGTCGCTTCTTCCACCGTGTCATAGTCAGGCGGCGGGGGTTCTTGGTGTTCCGCTTCCTCCGCTTTTCTCGGCAGGCCAGGAGAAGAAGCATCTGGTGAGCACAGGATGATATTGGGCATATCGGGCGTGATGGGGATGTCTCGCTGTTTGTAGTAGGCTTCCGCCTCTTCGTCCACTACCAGCAGATGGCACTGCAGTGGGTCTTCCTTGATGCGAGCCACTGCCTGCTTGTGAGCCTCGCTTATGATCACGGCTCCGTTGACGGCGTAGATGCGGTCGTTGGGTCGGAGGCCGGCTCTCTCCGCCGGACTATTAGCGTCCACGCTCCCAATGTACTGACCTTTGCCCTTCTCCGCGTGCAAGTTGAAGCCGTACTCCTGATCTGGATACGCCTTGCGCACGTGACACAAGCGCGGAGGAGGAGCAGAAGCATCCATCTTCCTCCAACACAAAACACTTCTCAAAGCTATCGTACGGGCGGGCGAATAATATCTTGACACGACCACAGAGAACAGTCAGATACATAGGGTACTGTGGGGTAAACCCGGCCAAAGCTCCTTTGGAATTGCTGTTTCAGCAAATGATAAATCAAATAGCTCACATGAAAGAGGAGACTTCAAGGAATCGATTAATATCATGCTTGTCTCAATCGGTGCATTGGTTGCTGAGATAGCTCATGGCCGGGTTTACCCCATAGTACTCTATATACATGCAAAACAAGGAAACGCGAACAGTGCTAAAAACGTACAAAAATAGCGATATCAGTCGCGTTGATTTATATGTTCAAATACTATAGTCTGGCCAATAGCAGTTGGCACTTGGACTCAAGGCGAGTTGCGTATTTTGCATGTACTTTTGCTAAATAGGAGTACACGAAGCGTGAACAGAAATCCGCATTTGTAAATCTATTTTACGCAACGCGCCTTGAGTCCAAGTGCCAACTGCTATTGGCCAGTCTATACCTACATCTACGCCCACTCTATACCAAACTCAGGCTCAACGACAAGAAGGGTACGTATGTACGACAGGTACGTATGTACGACAGATACGTATGTATGATAACAAGAATAAGAAACAAACTCCAAGCAAAACTTCTACACAAGAAGATTGGATAGGGTTCCTCGACGTACAGCATTTCGATCTGCACAGTTTCTTGCTTCTTCTTCGTCTCTTTCATTTTTCCAAAATGCGATCGAACTATACGGGACGAGGAGACGTGTTGTGTTGTGCTCCTTCTCTTCTCTTTTTTGCTCTCTCTCTCTTTGCTGTATGTGTCATGGATGCCCGAAAAACCGCTGCTTTAGGAGTTCGTGGATTCCGGTGGCATTGCATTTCTCTTATTTTTTATAAACAAGTTTTGCAATTCATAAATCATTAACTAAAGATTTGCATATGATGAGTGGTTTTTTCACAAAAAGCGCATAGCAGTGGTACACAAAATAAGAACATATATCATCGAACTAAGTTGTGCAAACCTATGGTAAAACATGGCCTAATCAAGCTTGCTGCTTCAAGAGAGCGTTTGCAGAATATCCGACTCAGCTCTCAGCACATTTTTGAAAGTCTGCTCGAATGTATTTCCGGTGTCAAGGGTGGAGGTCCATCGCTCATGAACTCCGCGGTCGCTTTGTGTTTGGCAGGAGACGGCCAGAAGTAGTTGGTTACGTTCATCTGGGAGCCGGAGAAATCGGATTTCTTTCTCGGCTTCGTCTTCTTTTCTATCGGATCCGAAGAGCGACGGAACCTCCCACCTCCTCCCATGTCCCCAACAGCAGACGCTCCCCTCTTCACCGTCACCGTTGTTCCGTTATTAGCGGCTGCCACGCTGTTATTCTGACTGTGTCTAATCGTATCCAAGAGAAGATGCTCCTTTTCTCCGGCGATCAGACTGCGCTTCGGTTGTTTCGCGTGATAATTCAGCTTGTTGCGCACTGGCACCACGCGCGGTACTTCGATGATGCGTCGACGCCGTTTCGGAAGCTTGGCTCGCGCTTGCATGTGCGAGTAGTAACGCATAAAGTGGTTGACGATAAAGGGAACCGGCAGGGAGACTGTGATCACTCCTGTCAACGCGCAGAAGGAGCCGACAATGCGACCGAGGAAGGACTTCGGGAACATGTCACCGTATCCTGAAAGCAGAACAGATAGGTACTATCTGCCGGACAATCCAACCGAATGCGGTGAGCCTTACCGACGGTGCACATGGTGATGATGGCCCACCAGAGCGCGGCGGGTATGCTGCTGAAATGGTTGTCTTTGTTTCCGGCTGTTCTTTCGGCGAAGTAGACGAGACTTCCGTAGAAAATGATGCCGAGCATGACGAAGTAGAAGAGAAGGAAGAGCTCTTTGGCACTGGAGCGGAAAGTCTGCATCAGGATCTCCAATCCAGTGGTATGACGGGTCAGCTTGAACAACTGCATGATACGCAAGACGGACAGGACTTTGAGAAGGGACACGAACCAACTGTCAGGCGTCCCCTGTTCCTGGCTCAACTCCACCGCGAAATGAATGAAATATGCGGTGGTGGCGATGGCGTTGATGATGTTGATGCCATCGCGGATGAAACGACTCTTCTTCGGACAACAGAGGAAGCGGGCGGTCAGCTCTGCCACGAACCATAAGTTACAAACCAGGTCGAAGACGAAGAAAAACTGGTGGGCTTCGGATGACAACTTTTCCAGATGGAACTGAAGGTGGTGGGAGCGATTGTAGGGCGCTGCGCCGAGCTTCCAATCAGTCTCCTCGTCTTCATAGTCAAAATACTGGTGGTAGTAATATCGTTGAGGTGGCGCCCCTTTCTCTTTGGCTAAATGGGACATGCTTCGCGGTTGAGGATGCGAAATCAACTTCAAGTCTGGCACCTGGAAGGCTGGAAGCGTCTTGCACGCAAAAGAGGCGATGGAAGCGCAGATGAAGAACATGGAGACAACGGATATCACCTGGTAAACTCGCAACACGCTCAGGGCAACATTACTATGTATGTAAAGCAGCAAAAATACTGTACATAATGTACACATACAGTACTTACTGTTAGCATTTTGTATAAAATTGAGGAACCTTTGCGCATAGGGAGCTAGCCGGATTGTCCAACAACATCCAGAGTCTAGGCTTCCACCGTTGCCATGGTGTACTGCGCCCCCAGTAGTAATCATCCTCCCATCCGAATTTCTCAGCGATTTTCTGCTCATCCATCTCCATTTCCTCTTCTTCTTCCAGCTCCAAACGATCAATGGCCGCTAACGTCTCTTGAGTGTTCCTGCAAGAAAACAATTGGACCGTAATTGTAAGGATTCAGGTAGCCGTCTTTCAATGCGCAAGCTTACCGGTATTGTGTGTACGTCATCCAGCAACAGGGCTCTACTTGATTGGAATCCAATCCCCAAAATTCCAACTCCTCTTCGAAAAGACGACCGCAAACGTTTGTTGGATAGTGCAGCTTGCCTGAAATAAACATCTCGACAAGCCGTGAATGGTTAGAAGCTACGTACTACTACTGTATAACCTCTTCAATGGTCTGTTTGCTACCTGTGCGATAATAATTGAGCACTTCTGCGAAGACAATCGGATGACGGTCGAAGAAGTATTCGTTGAGTGTGGGGCTGTAGTTGGCTTGATTGGAGGTGAGACGAGAGAGGCGAGTGGCCGGTATCTTTTTGAGCACGTGTCGGTAGGTTTCATGCCGCATGCCACCCACATTGATGATCACTCGATCCGCTTCCGAGGGGTTAGTGGGTGTAGTATGAACTGCAGCCATTTGGGTGATGATCTCTGCAAGCTGCAAGTGTAACAGAAGTGACCAAAAGTTTGTGACAATCAAGTTTCCCTGTATCGTCTTTATCACGGGAGAATAGGCGCTTATGTACGTATGTGCGAAAACAGTCGAAGGTTGCGAAAGTCCCGGCGAGCGAGATTGGATTTGCCACTTGACAGGCTGTTTCACGCTTGAAAAACAAACTGATAAGCATTAACCACTGTACGTAGTCCCTTCAACCAACCAGATCCAGGAATGCGACTGATATTAGCCTACGCGCTTGCCGATATCCTCCGACCAATATTCTGCATGTTGTATATGCTTCCAAATTCCAAATGAAGCTACAAGATGATACAGACACAGCAAATTCCTTAGGAAAACTCAAACCGTCAAAAGTAGTGATCAGCTCATACAGTAACCCTGGCTATTTTTATTCAATTTGCCATAATTATTGATCTTTTTGGGGCAAGCAAAGCAGCACACAGAGTCCTGCTCTGTGCATTTTGATCCAATTTTCAGCAGACTTCGAAACATTACTGCGGCCGAAATAAATAGCCGCACATGTGTACATACGTGTACGCACGTACGTACGTAATGTATGTATTTTAGAAAATAAGTAGGTACGTACGTACAGGGAAACTTACATATGTATATAATACCAAGAGTCCTATATGAAACAACTTTCTTTGAACCATTTTTACTACACTTCTATGTACTTTCTGCAGTAATTTGGCAACACGACAAGCGATTGATCAGGATCAAAACGAAACCCATTCTAAAGGGACAAAGTGTAATTGCCAGCATTGCTAGTACGAGTACAGTAGATGTACCGTACAGGTACTATTGAGTGCAGTATTAGTGGCCTGCAAAGGGTACTAGGGTATGTTGAATAGATATCCGAGATGTTCTGATCGACGGTGACTATCATAAGTTCTTTTGTACTTTACACGGCTTAGCACGAGATTAAGCCTACAGCACTAAGTATCAGCACCAGTACCACTATTCCTCACCAGTGCTGTACAGTACGCACTGTTCATTTCCTACATAACATAATAGGGCGGTTGTAGCAGGGATGGTCGAAACGGCAAGAAAAAGCTGAAAATGTTGATGATGGAGAGGAGGACGAGGACGGCAAATTGGTTTTCGCCCTTGTCTGACAGTTCATAGAGCTGCAGCAGTGACTGCTTCCTCTGTCCCTAGCCGTGAAAAAAATACGATAGAAAAAGCGGGAACGGAATCCATGCCGTAATCAAGCTTTCCGCTTCTTTTTGGCCATCTCTCCGGTGAGTTCAGCGCTGAGTTGTGCCTCAGCGGTGCAAAACCGTAATTGCCAAAATTCACTTCGGAAAGTCAAAAAATAAATAATGAGCTGCATGATGGTAGGAAAGTCGGAGAGAAGCGAAAAACGAAGCTGCAACCTCACTCAATCTGATCCGGCTGCTTCCTTTTCTTATGCCGAACAGCTGCTGCCGAATCTGTATGCTTAGCCTATGCTAAAACTCCTTCTGTTTACAGGGCCTAGTGATAAATTGTCATCAGCTTCCTGTTGAACTTGGGTTTTTCAACCCGGTAGGCCGTCAGTCTGCCTGCCTGCAGCAGTGATGAATGATTTCACCTGAATGACGACATCCTTCTTCCCCCTGACTACAAGAAACCACATGTTGCAACTGATAAAAAGGAAGCACCCACAATGATGAGGGTGCCAAATGGTAGTTTTATTTAGTCGCGCTGGCTTCAATGACGCAAGTTTCCACGAAAACTAAGAGCATATCCGCGTAATGACAATTGACAATTAGAACAAAAAATAAGGACAATACGACTGAACAAATAGGCCTATTACCTTGTGTCTTCTACTAACTGTATGTATACAGGTTACGTGCTGTTTGCTGTACATACATAGCAAAACCATACTAAAGAGCAGCTGCCGTCTGCGTGCTATTGTCTAATAATACGGTAGTGACCGCCAGCCAAACGACGTCAAACAATAGCTACTGATCTGACACGCACTTCAGGCTCCTTGTTTTCTGGATTATTCTCATCTTCTGGTGCATTCTCCTTTCCTTTGTTATAGTACTTGCTGAAGTTCGTTACAATCATGGTCACTAAAAAATCATCCAAACGTCGTGTATAGTGTACCTCGTGCAGTGTGCACTCATCGAGCACTCATACGCATACGTATGTATGAACGGACGTTTGTACCGTATATAGGCTACCTACGTACCGTACTAACCTGGAAAAGCGAGCACTATCACACCGCTGATTGTGGTCAAGCTGGCAACGATCTTTCCACCTGGAAAGAAAAATGAACAAATAATTATGTGACAAGCAGAGATGGGACATAGACCAACCCTTCGTAGTGACATAAATTTAGATAGTGTATGGTAAATGTACCAACCTATGGTGACGGGTATCATATCGCCGTATCCGACGGTAGTCATCGTGACAATGCACCACCAGAATCCACCGGGAATACTGTAGAAATTGGTGGCCGGATCATCCTTCTCCAAGTAGTATACGGTGGTGCTGAAGAGGAGGATGCTGATGGACATGTACATCACCAACAGACCAAACTCACGACGACTCGCCCTCAGAGTGGCACCGAAGCTCTGCATGCTGCCAGAATAGCGAGCCAACTTGAAGACACGAGCGATTCGAAGCACCCGCAGAATGCGCATCATCAGCAAGAGACCTTTGAGGTTCTTCAACTTAGCGTAGTCCAGACCGCCCAATAGCATCCCCAGCTCCAGGTAGTAAGGGAAGATGGAGAGGGCGTCGACCAAGTTGAGAGGAGACCAGATGAAGGCGCAGCGTCGTGTCGCCACTATCAGCCTCACCGCGTACTCCATAGTGAACCAAAGGATGCAGAAAGTCTCCAGGATTGCCAGTGCCTCGTGCGGCTGGTCTTCATCCACTTGGAAAGTGTCAATGGAGGCGAGGATGAGGCCAAGCACCGACAGCAAAATGAAACAGATGGAAGTGCAACTGAAAACCTTAGCAGGTCTGGAAGAACTCGGATCCTCCATAAAGCGCCACACTTTCCGACGGAAATTCGGCAGGATGCGAACGCTGCTAAACTCATCCACCACATCGTGATGAATGGACACTTTCTTAGACAACAGTTTGACTGAAACCGGTGGGTTATCGAAGTTGTTCGCCGTCACAGAGGTGAAGGAAGACTTTTCGCCATTACCGATGGGTTGCAGCTGGAAATGCAATGGTGCCATCTCTTTCTCATTTTCAAGTTTAAAGTCCGCTTCCTCATCAATTTGCGCAATCGTAGTAGGCGCATGAGATGACCACTCGACCTGATCAGAGCTGTTTGTCTGCAAATTCCCATCGCATTCTTCGCTCCGACTTTCTTCAGTGCCGCCTTTTACATTTGCCTCAGGCGGAATGCAGAAGTGACTGATAGCATCAGGTGGAATGCGCCAGAATTTCAGCTCTCTCAGCAGCTGAGCTTTACAGCACACGGATGAAGGAGAGAAATGGAAGGGGTCATTGTGCTGCCGATCGCGGTAGTAGGCCAAAACAGCCGCAAAAACATCTGGAGATCGCTGGAAGAAATACTCGGAAGAGGAGTGCAGAAAGTAGTCGGATAGTTGACGCCTTTTCTCTGGTGTTGACAGTGCAAACTCCTGTAGAAACTCTTCTTGTGTCGAATCCGCATTTGATGTCGCAAGTATGGATTTTAGGGCTATGAAGCTGACACCAGAAATATTGAATCGAATGATCGGATCAGGCGTTGTCTGCTCCTGCCGATCGCTCCACATCTTTGCCTCACAAGAGAAGAGAACGGTTACGCTGCTTACAAGCACACTCTGCAAAGTTAAGAAATACTCTCGTCGTTATATAATAAAGAAAGGTCAGTGTGCGCTCAAGTCGCGACGCAAGGTATCATGCGCGATTGGTATACAGAAAAAGTGTGACAAAATAAAATGCATTGCTTAGGCGGTTTTCAATTTTGCGCTCGATTACGCACATGGAGCTGAGCAATTCTTCCCGAGGGCCCTCTACACGAGGACTGTCAGCCCATTTGAAGCCAAGAAAATTGCCCACGACTTTCATAAAATGAATTAACAAATGAAACGTATGTACGCCACGTTTCCAGCAAGCAGCGAGCAGCACCTATTGTATGTCGGTACATATAAACTGTCAAGTTTGGTGCTTGCATCTGGGATGGATACGGTATGCCATCCAATTTCGGCATATAAAATTACCGGTTGAATGTAAGAAATATTGCGCCGCGACAGCGGATTATTTAATCAAGCAAGTACGACGCTAGAAGTGCTTCCCAATAAATTTACACCATTCTGAAAATCGTTTGTATGTACAGTAGATAAATTGTGAAAAAGGACGCCAATAAAAGCTGAAGCTGAAAGATAATCCTTAGCCGCTTGCTTTACGGACTACTAGGTACTTACATCCGCGTCATGGTAAAGTATAGCATATACATATGTATGAAGCTCTAACCAACAATAAGCAGTACCGAAATTCTGCATAGTATAGTAATCCAACCGCAATTTACATGTGCAAAACTTGAAATCAGCACCGACCTGAACAGAAACGCAGCTATTGATAAAGCACTCGATATTTATGTCTGTCATCGGGGACCGAAATAATATGGTTTTTCCGTCGTTTCTCCAGCATTATCTGTTTTTTATGGGAAACTCGGGAAATGAGTTTTACCAGCTATAGATGCTAATTCTTTTCCAGGAGATTTATGAAGAAAAATGATCTTTTACATGCAATCCATTCTTCTCCTATCAAGTCTATTGTAAGCGCCGAAAAACTCTAATGGAGTCGTCCAAACGTTGTACACACGCATGTTATTGAATCCAACGCTGTCCAATAAAGAGAATAAGTAAATGTACGTATATAAATGTCGGACCGTCGGATCCTTCGTTCAGTTTGGATATTTTGGCCGTAAAAAAGTTATTGTACACGATTTCTTGATGAGGATTACTTCAGATGATCACTAATCCGATGCATTACATCATCATAAAAACGGTTTGACATGACAACATTAAATCCATATGGAATAATATATACCTTGGCAATGGAATAACTTCGGCTTTTTATACCGCAAGCAAAGCAAATAAATTTAGTGGCCAATTTTTAAAGAAATAAATCTACTGTAGTAAATACAAAAAAGTGCCACACAGGAAAGAGTGGACGCAGAAAACTTCGTGTTGAAACATAAGAGCCGATGAGTACGGTCCGACTTGAACTCCACCTGCTAGCAGTCTGACCGGTACCGGTCGTACTTTTACTTGCACCTAGCATCTTCTCGTCACTTACACACGTGCGTTCACACGAGCTGTTACGTTTTCGCACCGAGCAAGGCGGTATGAGTAAAAGTACTTAGGCCAATGTACTTACACGGTTGGACTGGTTAGCAGACGCGAGTACAGTCCGACCGTACGTACTTAAGGAATCGAACCCTGGCCCTCTCGCGTTCCAGGCGAGCGCCCTAACCATTGAACTACCGTATTTTTGGGTGTATAT